>UELV01135621.1:0-31118 GCA_900490015.1 Megastigmus stigmatizans | reverse complement strand
ATATATATATATATAAAGGAAATTATTTAAATATAGACTTTCAATAAAGGAGTTGAAAAGCCTGGCGGAACATCCAACACTCGTATAAATACACGCTTCGACTCTTTTGCTCTCTGTTCATGAACCCTTTATTACCTTGAAAGCTCTAATATAATTAATGTTACTGAAAAAAAAAATTAATACTGTAAAAAGATTTTGTTACTATTATTACTTCAAATAAAAAAAATTTAGATACTTTCGACAAAAAAAAACACATTAAGTTTGAATTATTCGTTTATCGCTTATATATATTTTAACCGAAAAGACTGCAGAGGAGGAAAAGCATCATCGGCTTTCGTTACTTCGACACCGACGTACAGGAAGAAGAAGGGGGATGCAACTTCAGCGGCTGGTGGCGCAGGGAAGTTCGATTCTCCTCACGGAGGCTCCTCAACGCGGCACAAAGGTATTGTACACACGTTGTACACGCACATATCGGCTATTTAACTTGGGCAATGCAGAGGCATATAAAGCGGCGCGATGATGACTTCGACCAAGGACTCACTCGCCCGCTACAACACGAGTCTAAGAGACGCCGGAAACGTCGCGCGCTTCTCGAATTTCCTGCCGAGCACCGTCACGCCGACTATACATTAACTTAACTTTTTCCCGACCGCGGCGATGTTACGTACGCGAGAGCGGCTCTTTCACCGTATTCGGCTATATACTTGGACGCGATGCTACGTTCAACCGTAGGCGAGTTCGATAAATCAATCCGTACATGCGTTTTAAGCTCGAGTCTGGATCTGTATACAGAAGGCGCGACTCTCTTAGTTCTATCGGCTATTAACCTTGGACGGATCGGTGCTTTCAGGTGTCTTTTTTTTCTGCACTGGAAGATTCCGTACCCGTGACTCCGATTGACTTACTCCTTTTTTTGTCCCCCCCGACCGATGATTTAGGGATCGTAAGTTATATATACGATTTTAGGTTGGTCAAAGGGTTCACAAGCGGAATGCTTAATTACCAGCGATGATTGCAATTACTAAAAAGCTTTCCTCGTATCGCCGTTGCGATTTTTTGCGGGAGGACGCCTTTTACTGCGCCTTAACTTAAAGCTCGAAGTATTTACAACCGGACACTTGTTCTGTGCCATAAAAATTAAATTCCTCCGACATTCCATTACCTGTATTCTTCATTTTTTCCCTCGTTTCTTTGAAATGAAAACTGTGTGAAAACTTCACTTACCTTGTTGCGTTTGCGAAAAGCGATGCAGGTAATATTAATGCAAGTACCTAAATATAAATAGATATAGTATGTGCTTGAAATAATAAAACAAGTAGACAAGTGGTCGTATACAGTTTCTACGATTAATTTTATTTTATAATTTAAAAATTATATTAAATATAATAATCGCATTATCGGTGATCGTTTTGTTTTCATCGTAGTAATTAATAATATTATCAGCTAGAAATCTCGTTAATCGTGTATTCATCATTCATAATAATAAATGTCATTAAGAATTATATTATTACCGTTATCGTTACCGCGACGTGTAATCGAATTATTAGCAACATTACAACATGTTAATGATCCTATAAACTTGCGACCGTGTCAATAATATTGTATCATCATCATCGTCATCATTAACATTCCTCTGTATTTAAATTCGCTCGCTCTCATTCTCAAGCTTACTTGCTTCTCTTTTACTTCAACCACACGAGCCTCGGACATTCGAATATATTCTCGCACGCACTCTGTCTCTCTCTCTTTCTCTCTCTCTCTCTCTCTCTCTCTCTCTCTCTCTCTCTCACTCTCTCGATCTGCATTACTACTCGCGCTTAAATAAAAGGTGTATACATTATCGTACTCGAGATACTTTTCAATCGTCGCGGATAACGCGCGTGGATTATCCGACGTAAAAGTCTCTCTCCCTTATACGATTGCGGCGATAAACACGGCATTGCCTCGATAATAATGACAATCATTTCATTTCATTTCATTACACATTTCATTGCCTTTTTCAATTTCATTTTCATTAGTTTACTTTAATATTAAATATCTTGTATCGTTTTCACTCATCGGATTCTCAATTCGGACGTTTTTGGAAAAATCATCTAAAATCTCGGATATCTTTGTCTCTCTCTCTCTTACAGCTTTCGCGATTTTTCCCCCACCTTTAACCCTCTTTGTTTCTTGCTCATGCATTCCTCTTGTAAGGATCTAAAAGGGATGAACACTCGTTTGCTTAGTTTTTTTTTCTTTTCTTAAGTTGTTTTTTTTTCTTTCTTTTTTCATATTCACATGGATCTCACGAAGGTACAAAGACTGTCAACTCGCGAAAGCCACGATTATACAATTTAATTATACACACAAGTTTTTATCGTCAAAAGTTATACATTAAATATACGAAACGGTCGACTTTATTATCGACAATCCCCTAAAACCAACAGTCGCTAAAAAACGGTTTTTCTTTTTTTTTCCTGAATCACATTGCATACATTTTACATGGTCTGTGCGAACGTTAACACATTATGTATATTCGGTAGCCAGAGCCTATCCAGCGTCACGACAACAAAGTTTATATTTTATTACTTTTTTTTTCTTTCTTTTTATTCTTTACTTCATTTCATTTTATTTATACTTTTAAACTTTTTTCTTTTCGCTGACCGTCGTGTTTGGGAACAACGAACGACCTGTGCAAAAATGACTTTAGATTCTAGAAATTGCAAAATTTACCTTCTCTGTTTTTTTTTGTTTGTCTTCTTTGTTACTCTCGTTTGTTCTCTTCATTGTGTTCCGCGCTTTAAATATTATTTGCGATCTGGAGCTGGACATTCGGCCCGATTCTACATTTCTTCTTCGCTCTTCCTTCTCGTGCCCTATACACTTCTCCCTTTATTCTTTTCATTTTTTTGTTTGTTTGTTTGTTTGTTTTATTATATACGATACGTATGAAAAATTATTCGGCATATAGTGTGTGTTATAGACAAATTCGCGTCCCTCGTTCGAGACGAAAAAACACCTCAAACATTTTGTTTAAAAAACAGTTAAATCGCACTTTTTCGTTACACATTCTTTTTTGTCAAAGGAACAGATTATACAGTCGCAAAAAATCTATTCAATTTATATTATATAGCTTCACTCGGTATATCCCTCCTCGCTACAGCGGCGAGGATCGATTTATGTTTTCTCTTCTTAATCGAAATAAAAAGAAAAAGTAACGTAAAACAACATAGAAAGCCTCCTCTTAATCAAGGATTATATCGTGAGATGTATAAAAAGTATAAGAAAATTGAACGTTAC
Organism: Megastigmus stigmatizans; assembly: GCA_900490015.1. Classification (NCBI taxonomy): domain Eukaryota; kingdom Metazoa; phylum Arthropoda; class Insecta; order Hymenoptera; family Megastigmidae; genus Megastigmus; species Megastigmus stigmatizans. The sequence continues at coordinate 27,833 of UELV01135621.1, read as the reverse complement.
ACCACGACGCGCGCCTCACAATGCATCAGAAAAAAAGGAAAACAAAAGAACCTCATTTTGGTTCTCCTCCTCTCGCGAAAATAAAACGATCTCGCTTTATATATATAGATTTGTTAAACAAAAAAGGGAAAAAAAATAAGAAGAAGAAAAACGAAGTAGAAGGAGGAGAAAAATTAATTGGCACTAGCCCTCGTCATCGTTCTCCCTCGAGAGAACACCGCATTATGGCCTTTCCCGAGGGCTACTCTCTTCGCGGCGTTTAACCACTCTCGTTTTCTCTCATATATTATACTCTCTTTTGTAAAAGCTCGTTTACAAAAAAAAAGTAGCAAAAACGAAGGATTGAAAACGAAAACAAAAAATTAGAAAATTACAAGTCTATTATTAGACGTCCAGGGTAGACAATCCATCGGCGAATGTCCAGCGACGGGAAAAATACTCTCTCTCCCAGTTCAACCATGATATTACTTTTGTTTTTTACCTCCATTATTCCCTGTGCAAGTATACTTGTATACTCGACAATTTTTGCGGCTTGCTTTCATTTGCTTCATCTTACTTCTCTCTCTCTCTCTCTCTCTCTCTCTCTCTCGCTTTTTCTTTGTGAACGGGGATGTCCGATATCTGTTCGCGTATCGCGATGACAAAATAAAACCGAGATACTTTCTAAATTTCGATGAAATAAAATATTTACATTTCTTGAACAATCGATAATAATCCTTTATTTCTTTTCATTTTCCAATCAAAATTTTGTTAGGAAAAGAAAAACGGTACGTTACCAAAATTACGATTGTACGTCGAAAAAAAAACCCCTCTTTGATAGAGAATTCGCGTGAGGGTTCCCGGCGCAACAGCTTAGACACGATACACCTCTGCTAAACTTTGTACACTTATTTAGGCGTATCTCTATATGAGGGAATTCGCATTAAAAATACTCGTTTCTTTCTTTTCTTTCGAGATAGTCCTTTTCGTGGAAAACCATTAGCTTAGGGCTTAGTCTAATTTTCCTTATTAAAATTCAATGTAAAAATGTTACGTCTTAGGCTTATATAGAGAATTACTCGCTGAAAAAAAGTGGCAGTTGTATCTTTGATGCGGATTCCGTATTTGTTTACTCGGTATACGGGCTAATTGAATTAAAAAAAAAATAATCTAAGAACCAAGGATCGTCGGATATTCGCTACGGAAATTCGCGATCCCGATTACACATAGACACTCGACTCGACCCGGATACTCGGATTCTCTCGATGCACACCATCTGATCATTAGTGCCAAATTCTTGTGTATTATCGTATCGATTTAATCCTCGTCAATACATATACATATCATATGTATACAATATACTTGGGAGTGTAGAAAAAAATTTGGTAAGTCTCCCCGAGTAACCGTGGGTCCGAGTCTCGCTTTATAAAAAGAACGAGTCAAAACCTTTGCGCCGGTTCGGATACGCGAAAAAGCCCCTATAGATACGACAGCAGAGAGATAAGAAAAAAGGAAAATAGAAGAGAAAGTCAGAAAGCAGGGGCGTATCGAGAAAAACGGAAAAAGGAGGATTAGAAGATACGCGTGGATGCAGAGCCGGTGTGATAGAGGCCTGCTGCACAGTAGAGAAGAGTTTATGAGCTGCGATCGGTTGCGGCGGCGTCGATCTCACTGGACGATGCAGCAGCAGGGGTTGCTCGATATCGGGCCACCCCCGGCTATCCGTTGCTGCTGCTGCTGTCCGAGCCGCTGTCCCTGTCGCTGTCGACTGGCTGCTACCCTGGCGCACCTGGGCTATTGGTTCTCCAGGGAGTAGTGGCGCGAGCGCTTCCAGAAGTTCTTGAAGAAGCCCTTCTTCTTGGGCGCGTCGCTCGCCTCGACACCTGCAACAACAGCGCGGAGAGTGACCCGCGCGAGGGTCGGACGTTAGTCATGCCTGTATAGCCTCTGTATATAATGACGCGGACTTGGAGGCGATCTTGGGTAGGTATAGTGGCTTATGAACGAGGAATGGCTGCGAGGGCTCGAGGAATCTATGGACTATGGGTGATGGTTAAAGGCGATGGATCGGTTCGAGGCGAGGTAGTTCCAGAGACTACATGGAAATTGGCTTCCTTTCTTTGTTTCCATATATATACATTCCCTATAGCGACTTATCGTATACCTGTTGCTGTTGAAAAGTAAACCTTTTCTGCACATAAGGTGGTTCGAAATAAAATAGAAAATAAATATATATATTATGTATAATGATCAGCGAACCACCTGAAATTATCGTATTAAATCTTGAATATTTCCTGCTTTAGTTATGATTTCATTTAAAAATTTTCATTTGGAGTATATTTCAATGTCGAGTTTTTAATTAAATTAATTTATAAATACGCAAATCAATGTTCGGCAAAATACTTGATAAAATAGCAGAATTCCGATATGGTATATTAATTTTTCTCCGCCGCGGCACGGGTCTTTTAAGTCATTTCTAATAAATAATGCAAGCTCCAATGCTCGGCCCTTAACAACGACACAAAAATAACGATGCCGCGAGAAGAGTATAGGATACAATAGGTTTTTTTTCCAATGCGTGAAAAAATAATATGTTGCAGCGATGCGGCGGTTCGCGGCAGCAGCAGTAGTCATTGTTAATTTTTAATGAAACGAGTCAATCGGTCGGCTCTCGTCCTCGTTAGCTGCTGGCCGTCGCCGAGTTTCTCAATGTTTCGATTTAATATATTTCATCCACGTTTTAACGTATGCTTGGGATGTGTGTACGTCGAGCTGCGCGGTTGTGGGAGTCTATACGAGCGCGACGTCGCGTCGGCTGAATCCAAAACAGCCTCTCTTCCGGCTGAGCCATAGGCGAATCGCGCGCAGGAAGTTTCGAGGAGATATCGCGCCTCAATGCTTGGGATGCGATAAGAGACCCCATCTCTAACATAACGTATTTTCAAAATTCTCAACCTACAGCATATGACGTTTGCCCTTTGAAAACATAATCTTCCTTCTTCTCGGTCGGATACAATTTAATTGAAAGTTAGTTGTTTGTTGGAAAGAAAAAAAAATACATTTATAAATAGCTTTGTCAATTTTTCCTTTTAAATTTGCCGTTCTCGCAAAATTTTATAAATTGCCGATATATTAAATATTTTAACATTTACGGTATCTGCTTATACACTACTTTTATACCGATGTTCATTATTTTGATAGAAAAAGAAGATTTTCACAGCACATAAATTTATTCATACCATAAACATGAAAAAAAAAACGTAATAATTTTCTTTTAAGAAGTCTGCGGCTCCTATAAAGATGACTCTTAAAAATCATATGTATAACAACTTCATTCTGGAAAAGCGACTATCGACATTGCACTGCAACGATTATTTGCATATAGTTGATCACTTTCTTAATTTATAATGAATGCATTTATAATGATGTTCAAATGACTTCGTATTACTTTGAATGGATGATTTTGCATCTATATTTGCAGATGCAATAGCAAGATTCACAAGAAAATATGTTTAATTTTACTTCATTACTATAGTATACATTAGTTATTTATTAAAAGCATTTGCTAAGATGAATAAACTAAAGTAGTAAGAGGAAGTAAATTTAATTTAACCAATTTTAGCTAAGTGTCTTATTCATCAGGCACATATAAAGCTCCTTGGCCAAAGTCTAACCACATAAGATCCAAAGAGATGCTGTATTGCTATAACGCGACGTTACTAACCGCGAATCTCCGAATTTTTTCCCCTGCGTGCAATAATCTCGTAACCAGTATTAGCAGCGTTTGACGAAAGTTCGACAGAAAGAATCGCGGCGATCCCGCGGTTGTCACTAAAAAGCAATCGATATATATAGCCGCGAGTGAAAAGAGATTTGATCCGCATCAAGTGCGTACCGCCAGGAGCAAGCCTCGGCGACATTCCCTAAATATCGAGCGACGACTTGCGCGCGCGCGCGCGTGAACAAAAGCCGATTAATGTTCGCAAGTCCTCACAGCTATAGAGAGAGAATGAAAGAGTCGGGTATATATCGGCACCACAATGCGAGAAGAAGGATATCCTTGGCATTGGGAATAATCGACTTGTCAACTCTTCTCTCTCTCTCTCTCTCTCTCGCTCTCTCGGGTACAGGAGCGCGCGAGCGCGTTTACGCCGGTTAGGGTCTCGCGTGCGCACAAGTAGGTACACGCAAAGGCCAATGAACGGATGAGGGAAGGAAGATAGAGGCGGTGGCGGCAACAGCAGCTCCACGCATACACGTACACAGAGACCGAGAGAAAAGGCACTATATAGGCAGTGAGAACGCGCGGGTCCCAGTATACATTATAGCGACTGTGCACTAGCTGCGCCCCATGGCTGCAGCTCCACGCCTGTCTGTGTGTGCGTGTGTGCGTGTGTGCACGGATCAATACCAATAGAGTACCCGAGTTCGCGGCCGGCGTGTATACATGCATACGCCCACCTACAGATATATACCTCTGCGCTATGTGTGTATATACAGAGAGAGAGAAAGAAAGAGAGTCTCTCGGGTGTGTCCCGACGATCTTTCTCGCCGGCTCCTGCATCCCCTACTTCTTTAAACTGCCTGTCTGTCTATACACTGGGCTGCCCACTCGATATTGGCCGAAATATCGATTTCTTCGAGGGGAGGCGCCTCAGCAGCTTCCACTTTCAAACCGGCCCTCGCGATCGTGGATGGCTCAATGTATAAGCCCTTATATTTTGCCGTATTTTACCGTCTCCGAGTCAACCGACCGCTTCGTTTTTTACCAAATGAGCATATTTCGACAGCTCTTGCAGAGGCTTCCGCAGCAACTCACCCAGAAGAGTTTGCTTTTCTTGAAATTATATCGCTATGAATCTGATAAGAAATGAGATTTTGGACTATAAAAATGTTCATTATGTTGAAGCAGTATAAATTAGAATAGCCTAGAATATTTAACGTTTATTATTGACTAATATAATACGGCGACATTAATTGACGTAGAATCAACTGTAATAAAGAGATGTCGATAACAAAATTTATAAAATTCTAAGACAATTATTTTATTTATATAACTAAGAGTAACATTTTATAAATTATATATAACAATAAAAGTTCGTCTGATCCATGTTATCAGAATAATTAGTTATCGCTTTTAAGAAATCCAAGTAACAGAAATTTTTTATAATTGATGCGTGCTTATCGTAACATATATCGCGTCCGAAATATAAATCTATATACCCATAACGCAATTGAAAGGTGAATAAAACCGTAAACGCACGCGACCAAAGCTCCGAAGAAAATACAAGCTCTGCACTATCTCGTAACGAAAAATCAAAGAATGTCCGCATCCATGAGACGCGAGCGAGCGACTCTTATATTTTGCCCCGCGCGTGTAGAATGCGCCCGAGTCAAGATCGGCATGCCCGTGTGGAGAGATGAAAAAGCAAAAGTATACCCCACCACGTCCTTCTCCTCTTTCTCACACGACTCTCGGAAAGCGCACAGGGGAGAGAAAGAGAGAGGAGTCCCCTCGAAAATAACCGCGTAATATTAATAGGCCTCGGGTGGTCGCTGCGTCGCTAAGACGGAGGAGTCGTACGGCTCGGTGGCATATAGGTATACACATAGCCGTTCTGAAGAGAAGATATTTTGGATCTCGGTGCATGACTGGGTGCGCGCATCGTCGCCCTGCTGCTGCGGTGCACTCTATATACTCTTACCCGTCTTCCCGACTAAATTCGGCCCTCGCAACGTCCAACGTGTGCCGCGTATAGCGCGTGGAAAAGAATTTTCCATGCACCGCGTCCTACATAGCCTCCCAGCGTAAGCCGCTGCTGCACACAAAAACCCTCTATTTTAACTTATGCCCCGGCCTTTTTATAAACGCTCAACTTATTTGCTTCTTGGCGTATAATAACGTTGGAGTGCGCGACGTTAGGCTGCGAGTTAAAGCTGATCGATATCGAGATGGGTATTTTTAATACTGCCGAGTTTTTGAAGGCGCCGGCATTTGCTGCACTATACACTGCATAGGAGAAGGCGGAAACTCGTACTTTCGTTTAATGGCGATGCATATAGCAGTAAAAGATCTCGTAAAAAGCTCTATTGGATTGCATAAATTTGCAGCCTCGCGCGCGTGTATATGCAAGATTAGATCCAATTTATCGAAAGTATTTATTGCACAATGCGTCCTAAAAATATGAGAATTTTAGCGAAACGAGAAGTTAATGTATATAATAAGTTTGCACGGCAATTGACTGCACACGATTTACTGATCTGCGCTTACATGCACGGCTGGTTCAAAGTAACTATTTCGTGCGTTCGGCGCTGAAGCTCGAAAGCGGATTTACGTTATATATTTGCCTGACATAATATGCATTTCTTATGAGTCAACTAAACTTATTTTCTCGTGAATCATATTTGACTTTTAAAGTTCCATGTCGGTTAATTTAAGCTTTACTACTGAAAGTGCTACGCATACTTCCTGATCTTAATTTTAGAACAATAAAATTACGCTTATTGTCATGTCGGTATACGATATACGACGTAGGTGCCTATTTATATCTTAATACACTCGAATCAACTCTTTCATCGCTCTCAAAATATTTACCTGCGCAAGATGAAGCGCGCAATATCTTTCATAAATCAGTTCTTCTCTGAATGCTATAAGGAAAAATAAATCTAACTAAGCTTTTTCGATGCTGACGGAGTAAAGAGTTCGTGAAAGTACTATCTCCAGAAAAAGATAAGTATAAATGTTGCGCTAACTATATCAAAGTCAAATGATTCTGTAATCATTAAAATTAGACTTCACTTTTAAAAAGATAAAGAATATCCTCCTCGTGCAACAGATATTTTACTCATAGTAAATTACAGGTGTCACTCTTATAAATTAATGTGGATTTTTTAAATTTTTATATAATATTAATATTAATGCGTAATTTCCAAAATATAAAACTATGAAATTAATAACTTATTTATAATATTTAGAATGAAATTTATTTAAATGTTTATGATATCGTTCACCTTATTGATCAACTTCAAAAAAGTGTAAATTTTAGAAAAAAAAAAAAAAGAATGATATTCGATCTACGTTGACTGGTATTATGTCGTTATTGTTACAGTACAAATATAATCTCTTTTTAATCATATTTTGTACTATTAGTCATTTCTTGGACATTTTTATCTAAATGACTAATTTAGAGTCTTAAAATCATTTGATAAATGGTCTATAGGGAAAAAGAACAATTTATTCTAAAATTAATTATTATTTAAAGCAATATTTCACTCTATAAAAGAGTAAATAACTAAACGACAAAATTTTATGAGATGAAAAAATTTATTGAAATAATTTAAATTATAAGTTTAAACTTTATATCAAAAGATATCTCTATATAAAATATATTAATAAATTATTTTAATATATTTTATTAGAACAATTAACTATAACGCTTTGCAATATCTGGCTTGCATAAGCTTAACATTCATCCTAAATCCTATAGGTACGATTAGCTTTAACTTCGCTTTTAAATAATCCGGAAGGCGGCCGATCGCGAATACCAAGCGGCCAACGCTTCAACGCGTGTGCGCTATATTTGCTTTCTCAATGAATCAATGTATTTTAATCGAAACGGCCGCGGCCACGCGCTCCAATTGTTAATGACATTGTAATGTTTACGCCTTCTAAAAATATCGCAAGTGCTACAACAGGAAAGAGGGGGGGAGGAGGGAAAAAGAGAGTCGAGCGCTGGATGGGAGTAAGGAGTTTAAAGGCAAGGTCCAGGTTTATTTCTGGCCGAGGTGTGCGCCGCGGCGAACAATATTTTAGCCATTTCTTATTGAGCTTGACGTAAATCTGGCGAGTCTCGAAAATAGCCCCACTTTTACCCCCAAAAGTTTGAGCCCCCCCACCGAGTAGCGTGCAATAACCCACCGAGAAAAAAGTAAATATTTTACTTATCGGCATTTTTATACAAAACATAACTCGACATTCTTTCGAATCGTCCGCAGCAGCCAAGTGGCTCAACAGTTAACACGCTTACAGCTGACCCATTAACTCGACGATTCGTTGATACCCTCGCGAGCTCGTCGCTTTTAAAAGGGATGAAAATTGAATTCTATAATAGCATGAAATGCAGTTAATTTATATCTGTGGTATAATTTCGGTGAAATATAGCTTGAAGAGATCGGAAGAGGTAGAGTTGAAAAATGAATGGTTATCGGGGGACTGGTTGATGGAATCCGTCAGATGCGGAAGCGATAATGATGATAAACTTACCAGCATAAGGACCGGATGGCGACAGATTATCCTTTCCAGTCTTTCCGTCTTTGCTTCCACCCCCTGAAACAATATAAGATAAACAAGGCCTTAGTGAAATAACTATATCGTCTTACGAAGCCCATCGCGGCTTATCTGACAGAATAAACATTCGTATGTATATATATATATATATATAGAAATAGGAGAGAAAAGAATTTAGATAGATGAACAGAGTATAATATGAATGAAAAGAGAGAACGTGTACAAAAAAGCCACATATCGAGAGCGCATTACTGCAGTATACAATATAAGTGATAAATGTAATAAGTAAAGCGCTTTTTTCCTTGCGAGCGTAATAACGATTATTCCGCGAGATTGAAACGTTGAGCGTCGGACAGTTATGGACAGTTATATGGACGCATCAGATTTGGAGTCGGCCTGCGAGTCTCGCGAGTCACGATCTTAGATCCGCGCCATATTTCAACGAAAGCGAGAGGAAATGTAGGAAAGAGCAATTGGCGCTGCGGCTTCGAGAGGCATTTCGCTCGCGATGCTCGCTGCAATGATTATTAGGCGCAGACGCGGTAACCGTATTTTCCGCGGCGCCATCATTTACGCGGCTGCACTCGAGATAACCGATCGTGGCCAGCTCTCTTTCTCTCTGTCTGTCGCTCGCTATATATATGCCTCGTCCATCTGTCGCTCCACATGCGGGATGGAGCAGCCGATAGTCGTGGCGGCGGCGAGCAGAAAAAGGATTGGCTGAGATGGACTCGTTGCGGACTAGCTGTCCCGTATATATATATATATATATATATATTATACGAGTTCTAGGCTGTTTTATTCCAGTTGCGCGTGGCTCGCTCGTGCGTCTGCGATTTTTATATCGGCTAGTAGACTGAGAGAATTAAGTCGATAATGCTACTTTTTGATACACAAAATGCGGCCCTTATTCATTTGCTATTGTACATTTTGAAGGAATTACCTTTTATGATCAGGTTTGTAGTATGTTTTAATACCTGCACAGTATAGGTACACGATGTTACTGTGATTTTTATTCGATTAGATCTTATATATAATGAACCCAAAAGTAGAGTGCACAATTCAGTGATGTTATCATTTCTTTTCTCAAGCGAAATACAGTCGTAATTATATTTCTAAATAGAATATGAAGTATAAATTAGATATTGTAGGGTTTAGAGTAAGAGCAGAGAATGGAATTAACATAGACAACAGTAGAACAAATTGATCTAGACAACTGCACAGCTAGTCTTATATCTATAAAGACAAATCAACTAAAACTAGATATTCAGTCAGTCTACAGCTACCGTGCTACTAATTTTTATATGTATATATATAGGACAGAAATTACTTGCTGCTCAAATGCTAATCAAATGAATCTCTGATTCTAAATATTCTACAGACTAATGCCTAATGCAAATATACCGTTTGCAATGCACAGCTAGGCAATCTTAAACGGAGGCTATATATATAATATGCGTCACGAGCTTCATCTCATTTCCATTTTCAAAAAGTAATTTAGAACTGGTGGATATATTTAAGAAGCAATTAAGGATACGCCGGATCCATAACGGTTTTCTTATTCATATTCACGGCTAATTTACTTGGCAATTCAAAATAATGGCTATGCCATTTAGCGAGTCGATAAGCCAACGCGGACCTTTTATTCTTCCTACGTGTATACGCATTACAAAACCATTTATTCATATACTACGACGGATTTAGTACATCGGCGATGGTGAAACACAGCGTTAGCGCACAATGTTTTCAAGATTGTTTAAGCTTTGTTCTATAAAGCAAGTGCTATACTTCGGGCAGCAGCAGGTTGTGAAGTTGCGAGAGAACAAAGTGTCGTTATCGTTGCTTCGATGATAGCGTTTTCTACGATTGCTTATACGTTTCAAAAAAAATGATTCTTGCGCTTCGACGGGATTTCTCGGGTCGTAATATCGAACGGATGAAGAAGAAGGTCTCGAGGGAAGATCCTGTATGCGATGTATGCGAATAAGTGCATAGTTTTTCACCGACTGATCTCGGATTGATGGACGAAGACTCGTTTGGTCGGATTTGCAGTTAATTCACGGAATATGTGCAGGAACGCGCGGAAAAAACTTCGGGTGAACTAACGGGAATCAAATGCGATTCAAAGCTGCAGCACGCGCACTCGGAGGACTTTAATTCGCACGCATTCCAAATTGCTTATGCTTATGACATTGGGATAGAAATATTTTTCCTTCTTGAATTGATAATTAGTAATGATGATTTAAACCAGTTATGACCGTATGATCTAATACATTCAATGATAGTCATGTTTTATAGTACAGAAAAAAAAACATTCAAAACCGATGTCGCTTCAACAGCTAAACACTTAACTGTGAACTAATGAAAAAATGGTAAAAATCCAATTTTTACAATCTCTTTGCTTATTATAGGTCCAAATAATTAAAGTATATATACTGTCGCTTCTGTTTAAATGAATAATATCGATGATATTCTTAAGAAAACATTTTAAGATTCACAGATTCTAGTTGAAAACAAGTTTTTTAAATCTTCAATATGACCATCGGGAGTTTTCATAACAAAATTGATATAATTAATAATTATATCCTGGTAATGTTAATAAAGTGATACGTAACTCTCAAAGAGTGAAAGATATTTTTTGGAAAGGTAAAATTGAGTGTTATCCTAAGTTCTCGACAAGTAAAAATCTTAAGCCCATCAATGTTTACAACCCCAAAAAAAAAATAAAGAAAACATTATAGATCTAAATGAATTTCAACAGCTACTGTATATGTACATCCTCTAAAGACATCTAGATCAATTTTCACATTTGCTATTACCAATCACACGCTTGCACATCTCCATATTATACCGCAACGACGAGTATACAGCTTAATAATTACAGGCGGCTCGTGAGTATAAACGAGGAGCTAACTGAAAATTAATGTCTCAGTCGAGCTGCGCCGATTACGAGAAGCCTACAGATTTATGAAGAGCTCAGCTCGAGTAAAAGAGAAAAAAGTCGTCGTTCTCGAATCGAGTCTGCGCGAACTGCACGTCTGGTCGATCTCGAAAGTGAACGCGTGTACAGCTCGAGCGCCGTATACACGTATGTCGGGAGTGGCGGTCGATCGGCACGAGATAGGCTAGAGTAGCCCATAGATAGGGCCCAGTAGCCCATTGCAACAGCGTGCACGGGTAGGAAGATCATCGGGCTGCAGTCGCTGATCGCTCAAGACCGGTCTACCCATTTCCCCACATAGCCACTTACGGAGTACACATCAGGGCCGCGTCTTGCACCGGCAGCTCACGTGTGCGCCTCCCGGTCGATATACGTATGTATACGTGTAGTAGTAGCGCGCGGCTGCAGTCGCGATTTCTATGCCCATCAGCCCTTCTGTATACCGAGTTAAGTCTCGAGTGCCCTCGAGAGCTCGCGTCGCGAAATTAGTACTTATCCCCATTAGTTGGCGAGATGAACGGGCGAATCGTGGGCATTATTACCGGCTAACTTCTCCTCAGCGGTACGCACTCTTCTCAGTTTTATATGCTGCTCTGCTTTTCTTTCGCTTTCTCTCTCTCTCTCTCACTCCGAGGTTTTCAATCTTCTTGTTTTGCGAAATTGCCGCGTATAGCGAGTAATGCGGATAGGAACTGTATAAGCGAGCTATGGCGCATGAGTTTTGCAGAAGCAGCTTGCACTACCATAGCGATTGTTGCTTATTTTTGTGTTATGGAAACAACGAGCAGTTGATCAACTGATTTTCTTCAAGGAAATATTGCAGAAATAAATTATCAAATATTTCTTATAACTTTTTCTACAGTAACGGTGTAAAAATATTTAACCAAAAACCAGTCACGGATGCGTACACAACAAATCTTTAACGCAATCAATATAAATGTATATGGATTTGTACACCATTTGAGAAATTGTGAAGCTGGTCAAGCGATATGAAATACCGAAACAGGTAAGTAGAGCAAGGACTAAAGAAATGAAGCTGCAAATGGAAATGGATGGTAAGTAGAGCTTTGGGATCTGAGAGAGAGATTAGTGCAAATATAGTCAGACACGCAATTTTAGTATTTTTACCGTGTTATTCCAGCATAAATTGAATCTTTATTTTATTGCTACTTAATGGAAAACAATTTATATACTAATTAATAAATGAAACTACAATTATTGACTCTAATTATATTATGTTAAAGTATAATATAGCAAAATAATCGTGGATATTAATTATATCGACTAGACACATAGAATCTTTTTAATGAAAAATATTTAATTTCTAATGTCTCCGTTATAGATTTTAAAAATATTGCATGACATTCTTCTAAAATTGCCTAAAATTATACTTATTTTTCGTCTTAATTAATGTAAAAATTGCTTAGAATTAAGAAATAGAAAAATATAATTTGAAAATAGTAAAGTAACTAATTGCGGTCTATCTGTATTTAATAGAAGTTCACTACCATTGTGCTAGCTTAAAAGCAGAACATAAAAAAGCATTTAAATTTGCATTCTATATCTTTACTGCTATATAATTAAACATCATTTATATGCTACCACGAAACTATTATAAAATGCGTAAGCCATCAACCATTTTTTTATGAAAATGATCTTACGAAAATCAAAAACTACTTTCAATACATTATGCGCAAAAAATGTAAATAAGCTTGCAAAATAATTACTATTTAGGTATAATTTAATTTTTCCCTATTTGTTCATTTTTAACACTTTGTGCGAGGCGCCCGCGTCAGAAAAATCCAATCCAATTGCGTATAAATGCATAAAATGCATTGTTCCGCAATTTCGAGGAAATATTATATACCAGAGTGAAGATAAGGAGCTTCCATTGTGCGTGATAAGACGATAAAATATAATTATGAGCCAGAGCTGCAATAAAGGAGTTTATCGCGCAAGGTAGCCGATGGCGGGAAGAACTCGGGCGCCGAGGAGCGAAGGATGATGGACGAAAAGGCCGCGACTTCTATATTATACCTACGATGCAGACGCGTCTGGACCTAGCGTATAAATCAATATAAAGACTTGAAGAGCGAGCTCGCAGAGATGGGCACACGCAATTCCCTTCACTGCCTCGTTTACAAACTGCGGCCAATCTATTGCCGCTGCTTGTATCCTCCTCAGCTGTGTACCTTTTATTATTTATTTCACTTTACGCTATAGTTTTATTTAACTCGTGAAACGTTCTTTTTATTATGTCTTATTACCAGAGATAACTCGAGGAAGAACAAGTTGTTGGAAACTCTAGTTCGGCATTATTCAAGTGTCTCGTACATAGCATAACGAGCATAACTTTAATAGTGTATAGAATAATTTAAAAATGCAATAGGAAGTATACTAGATCTGGAACGTGTAACATTACATAAACGTAACTTTAATATACATGCAGCATATTAACATATCTTTGATAAACATATTATAGAAATTGGAACATTATTTTTAGTACGGAAATATAAAAAAAAAAATATGGAGATTTTTACATTTACTAAAAATCCGGTTATAAGATGCTTTAGTAGAAAATAATTAATGATTGTTATTTTAATTTGTACTTTTATAATTTTTCCTTAAATTAGTCATCAAAACAGTACAGTAACAAAACAATATGAAATATTTGACTATAAATAAGAATATAATTATTTAACGTTTCAAGACCAAAACCAACAGTATACTAAATTGAATAAGTATGCAAAAATTCAGTTCTTATATAATCGACACTGTGATATAACATAGACCTTTCTGGCAGACATTGGGTACGTTAATTAATTTCAACGGTCGATTAGAAATGTAAATTTTCAATTTCTGCACCAGCTAAAAGGTGGTAAAAGGAGGACTATTGAGATAGAAGAGAAGAGAAAAGTGGCTTTGCGCAGCCCATTGAAAGATTAGCGCGCGAATAGCCTCGGAATCAGCCCTTTCGCAGCGCATGTTGAAACCACCTGGCTCCTTGACGCGCAGACCCGGGATAATCAGTCGGGTTTACACAGTCTGCGGAAACACGAAGCCGCACTGCCGACAGAGAAGCTATTATGCCATGGTAAAAATCCAACGTTGCCAAAGGACAAAAATAAACTGTGCAGCTCATTACTTTAACTGTATTTCAATTATAGAAATTGTATAAAACGACATTTTAGATAAATATGCACAAAGCATATTTAATTATATTTTGAATTGAATGTATAAATAGTTTATGGATTATTTAATGGTTTAGTGCGATATTTATACAACGATTAGTCAAATTTAATTCGACAGATCTATATAGATAGTAATATTAAGAGAAAACTTTACAATCAAACATTATCAAACAATCGTATTATTATACTTTGATGCAGCATCGAAATCAATTTGAGAACTTATAATGTAATTATTTCCAACGCGAGTAAAAGTTCCATAGCCGGTGCTTGCATATTACGATCCAACGAATATTAAAATGGAAATGTTCAACTGACTCGGCAAATATTGCAATTTCAATATAATACCTTTCTAAATGAATTTTTAATTTCCAGCGATAGAACGATAATAGCATGCCTATATAGCTTTTTTAGCCAATGAATACAAATGACTGGAGAGAGGGGGAGAGAAGATATCATGATTTCTCGATCGGATCCTCGCAAATGCAAGCGGTGCAATAAGTTTGAAATTCAATATAGATGGGCGTTCTTTTTTCCGCAACGAAAGGAGTTCAATGGGTCGTGCAGGCGAGGGACGCCTGCGCTCCTTTCATGTTGCGGCCCACCGGTTCTCCCTTCGAGAAACCGTAGAATAACCACAAACACGCTCCTATTGATCTGAGAAGCAATCGTTGTAAGCAATTTGTCAATTATTCGCCGCTTTACTTTTCCACCGATCGATGGATTAGTGGAGAATTGCGGAAACAAATTTATTTTTCAAACTTATATATCCAGCATCGTACATGCAGTTGAAGATGTATTCTTCCAATGATTAACATATTCGATAAAAATATTTTGTAATAAAATATTTATTGTAAGACTAAAATGCTCGAATTTAATTTATAATAAATTATTAATTATATTTTCATGATGAGCTGCTGATACAACGAATGCAGTATGATTAAGAACTTAAGAGAATAAAATATATCTCTGCGGATTAAAAGATAAAAATAATAAGGGCTATTATTTTGAAAAAAAAAAGATATAAACCGATTGAAGCAATTAAGCAATTATATATTATTATTTTTAATTTAATAAAGCTAATTAAATTTTCCTGACTAACAATATGGAAGTGCTGATGCTTTATGTGATCCATGCTTGCTACTATATAATTTGACAATTAAGATGCGCGCAGGGAACTTGGTTCATCGGCAAGAAGCATCTGTCACTCGATGCGTGGGAGGCCGTGAAATTTCGTCTATTTATAGAAGAAAGTTAGTGCCTCCCAGTCTTTGAGAGTCTCATAAGCGCACGAAGGATCTCGCATAAACTCGTTTTTTAAATGTAAACATCTTGAGCCTATGGCGATCATATTTTTCAGAATCTAATGTTTATTACAAAATGCAATTTTTTCTCGCTCAACTGCAGTCGGAAAAAAAATCAAATAATTTAATAAAACGGATATGGATGACCAAAAAATGTAAAATATTTTCATTCGTTATTTTTATTAATATATATATATATATGTATAGTTGAGTAAATGTCTGAATAAAATAAAAAGTTCTTTGCGGGCTATCGATAAAATATTTTAGGAAGCAAATAATAAAATTACTTATACGTTCAACGATTCGCTGCTACAACGAAAATTGAATAAGTTAAAATAAGTATTATGATAACAACTAAAGCCGAGTATGTATTTATGTTTTTCCAACGTTGTACATTGATTAGATGATTGTTATCATATAATCCTCTAATATAGGAGATTCAAAAAAAATTGATTAGACTTGTAAACAAGGTTACATTTTATAAAATGATAAAAATACATTCATATTTGTAGAAATTAAGGGTAATTTCATGTGTGTACCTATCCAGAAGTCCAATTATAATTATTTTTCTAAGCAAAACACTATAAAATCTGACCTAACCGCAAAACTCATTGTTATCTGATATACGAAATAGAAATTGAAACAAAAAGTCCAGAGAACCGACAACCTCACTTAGCTTATTATACCTAAACAAGTCCGTAAGTGTGAAACAAGGACCGCGCGACAGGCGATCGCTCGTATAGACCATCTGCGTCTTTATAGAAGAATCAAGACGCACACACGAGCGTATAGAGGCGAGAAAAGCGCATAAAGCCAGGGTAAAGAAAGAGGCGAGAGAGGAAATCCTTGGGTAAGCACACAAATATAGCAGTAAGGCTAGACACCGAGTCATTTGGCGGTGTGCGCTTGACTCACGGCTAATATACAGCCAATGCAACCCGAGCCCACGGGGAGAGGGTAGACTGTATAGCCAAGTCGCGTCGCGCTCACACAGCCTTGTATAGCATCGGTGTATGACTCGACGACGCGCAGTCGTACACGTATGTGTGCGTGCGAGGCAGTGGGAGAGAGAGAGAGAGAGAGAGAAGGAAAACGGCTTCACTTCGTCGCTCGCGCTGCGATCGCGCTAAAAAGAAGCCGGAAGCCACCTCCTAATGCACCTCCGCGGCGATGCTCCGATTTCGAGCGCGGCGGAACTAAAGAGACCGCGAGCTGCACAGCTCTCTTATATGCGACCTTTCCTTCTCGCTCACAAGCTGCGCGACTTTTTTGCTTTGCTCGCGCGGCGAGTTTGGTAATTGGGACGTTGCGCGGCGTTGGAAAATTACTTTCCTCTGTTTGTCTTGCTCTGCGCTTTTAGAGAAATATGTATAACTTCGGCTTTCTTTGCAGGTTGTAAAAGTGTACTGCAAAGCTGCCTTTGGATGCATAATATCGTTGACGCATAATGGTAAGAAAAAAAACAGGGAAAATATAGAAAATAGAAAAAGTTCGTAACCAAAGTTTACCCATCTTTGAACTATTGCTTTGGTTTAAAGTAACGGTTCTATACAAATTTAATAGAATTACAAAGGGAGCAGTATCTTTCGTTATCAAATGTCAGATATATGGAAAAATTTAGTATACATACTAATGTAATAATTAAACTGCCAAAAAATACATATAAGATATAGATACAAAACATATAATTGATCTATGCTTATAGCTGGTAAATCGCAATGGAAAATTGTCTGCTGTACTTCCTGTATAAATGGTACGAAACTGCATTCTTTTGTATCGCGAGGTTTGCGCGCCTGAACGAGTAAAAGTAATACGACACGTATACGTGTTGATTGCGCTTGCCGGTGTCCATCTCGAATAATTTCTGCTTGAGTCATTCATTTTGAGATTATACTCGCGTCACGTGTTTGAGTGCGACAAAGAATATATAATTATTGCGAAGCTAAACAGTACACGAGTATCCCGATCAAATTTAGTCGTGTACCAAATTGTTAAAATAAAATTTTTAACATGGATTTTTAATACAATACATATGCGTGAGTCGTGAATGAGAATCAATTTTAAACCGCGTGCAAGTAGGCAGGCAGCTGTGCCGCGGCTCTGAATTAGGTTATTCGAAACGTCGATGCCAAGTGCAACAATGAATCCGCGCAGCGTATAGGAACGAGTGAAAAAACCCGAGCAGCCGCCGCGACACTTTTTGTTTTCCCATAGCGGACAGTATATAGGCCCCTGTGTTTTTCTGTCTCAACTTTTCTCGCGTCATTCGCGCCACTCGATACGTCAGCGACTACGCGCACAAACGCAGGGGAAAAAAACGTTTCTTTGTGCGCTAGAAAGTTAGCGTGTACTATCCCGCCAACCTGGTTTCTGACGACTATGCACTTTTGTTTTGTTATTTTACGCCAACGATTTTCCTGAAAATTTAGTCAGACTTCGACAGGCCTTTTGTTTTACAGAAATAGAGAGTCGAGTTTAAAATTTAAGGAAAAGATCGATTATTTCAAACTTTTCCCATTAAGTAGTTAATTGCTTTTTCAACTTCGAAAATATATTTTATATGAAATGAAATATAAAAAAAATAAACTTTTTATTCGGTACGAATATTCTATAATTTTTACGAGTCAAAGTGTTCTTAAATATTGTCGAATAGCACCTGTGGAAGGAAGTATCAACAAATTAATAACATTATACACTGGAATAAACGAAGTATTATTAAATTTAAATAAATATTCATTCCAATCTATTGGAATTAAGTAAACCAAACTTAGATTACACTTGCCTCCATTACAATTGCTAGTGACACTTAGGAGACTTAAACTGTCATATTAAAAGTGCAAAGACATTTGATTTAGAAAAATATTTAACTCGTTTACTTGACGGGATTCTTTGTGTTGTATATGCTTATTACGTGCAAGTAGAACACGAACTAGTAAAGAATAAGACTAGATTTTCAATCAACTTTAACTTTTCAACTTTTCCACTATTGTAAGGGAGTCAATTTCATTTGTAATTTTTAATATTTTTTTCCATCTCGTCGAAAGATTTCAATGGATTCGAAGCTCGCAGGGGGGGAACTCGGTTTTCATATGAATAAATTGAAACGAATAATATATTTACTCGAGTCGAATAGTTCTTTTTTGCCGCAGTGTACATAAACAGAATGCAGGGTAACTCGATCCATGTGGCGTTGAACGGTGATACCTCGCGCAATTAACGGGAGAACTTCCGTCATCCGCAAAAGCAATTTTGCGTTTATATAATGAGGGAATAGCCTTTGGGCAAGCGGACGAGACACTCCGCGCTATGCGAGGTGCGAATTTGTTCGCTCGCCTTTAATTGCCGATCGATTGAACGAGAGTCTCTCGGCTCCGCTGCACCGAGCAGAGAGACAGAGAGAGAGAGAGAGAGAGTATATAGTATAGGCGCGTGGGCGTATTGCACCTGCGGCACAAGTTCACTTCACATAAATTCCCTTCTACCGCGGCATCGCGTGATAAGTTAATGTTACATTAACGGATAACATTTAATTAACGCTCTTCTGCCGCTCTACTATTCGTGAAAACATATTAATTCAGCGATCGTGCGGCTACACTTATATCACAGTGCTACATGGTCTATGTTTATTCGCGTGTGTGCAGTCGAGCGCGCGATCGATTGTTTCTCTTCTCGTGCCGCGGACTCCTTAATGAGCTGACAAAAATGCCCAGACTTTGAGACTACTGTTCCTTTTACGAAATTCCGATCTGTGCAGTATGTATATAGGTACTCTATAAATCAGTGCGTATTTGTACGCTCCTTGGTTTTATTGTACGGCTTATTGAGAGTTAAGAGCGCGATAATTATGTCGTGGCGCTTGATCGATGCTTTAGGGAAACGTATAATTTAGAAGATTAACGGCTCAATTTATTTTATGCGCAGTTATTGGCTCGTGCCAGCCTATTATAACATCGAATTATCGTCGGATATACGCAAGCGTAAATAATTCAGCCGGGATTTATTCTTGAAATGTTTTTATTACTGGATAAATAATAGTACAATAATTAAATATTAGAATCAATTATATTGTATAAGGTTTAGAATTTATTATATTCGTTGCGAGAATTAATTTATTTTAGTGTAAAGCCCTCTATTGATAAAAGAATTAATTGAGTAATATAATTAATAAAGTACACTTTCAATCGTTATAATTATATACTGTTGTTAACTCTAATTGAACGCTGCTTGCATGTTTGTTAAATGATTATTTCTATAGTTTTTTAAATAATCAAAAATAGTTTTAGATATTTATATAAGGAAAGCATAATAATCGGCAGCGGAATAACACCATATTACCGCGAACTAGAAGGAGAAAAATTCGATAAAGCCGCGCAGTCCCCGAAGTGATTGGCTCCGTGCTTGCGAGCGTAATTTGTTTCGTTATATCCACAGGCTGCAGCCAGAGAAAATCAGCATATCCCAAGAAATTCACTCTCGTTCACGGGGAGCTAAATTAAGCTCTAAATTATGCTGCGCGCAGGAGAAGCTGGAAGAGCGGAGCGATCGGCCAATTTACCACCTATTAAACATTCGGACAAACAGTTTAGCTACAGTTGCTGCCTCTCCGCTCGCAAAAGTGAATTCTATACAGGTAACTTTGCCGTATAATAGTTGCGCAGCATGCAGAACAACGGAATATCGCGTATATAACAATTGGCCGCGCGCGCGCGAAATAGAAGCGAAGAAAACAAATAAATAGAGGAGCGCCGAACGGATTCCTTAGCTCACGAGGAGAGGATTCCATCGGCGCTGCGTCATCCTCGGTTAAGACGCCAGGTTTTCATTATCGAGAGCTCTCGTCTGCCTGCGCGCAAGTCTACGTGTCGCTGGTGCTGCTGCTGCTACACCGACACACCTCCTCCAATCGGCCGATTACGCGGGAGTGCAGCTGCCAGCCTCTCGCGCCTATATCGTCTATATAGCGTCAAAGCGACTGGGACACACCGCGGGAGAGAACTGCAAGACTATCTTCTCGAGAATAAAGGGGGGAAACTCTTGAAAGCCAACCGATGCTTGTTGCGCGTATATAGTTGCGGGCCGACGATATGCGCACCCGATCAATGGGAATGTCCCTCTCTCTCTCTCTTTCTCTGTGTTGGGCTTTTCATCGAGCTGGTCCGTGTGTTTGCGCCGCCGGAGCACCGAATCCAGTGCAACGAGCAAAAACAAATACGTACAAGCGGTGTCGCGTGAATTTTAACGCTTGCTGAATCTACATGGATATATGAGAGCTGCTAGAGCTGCTGTGATTTACTCGTGCAAGTGTACCGCGAGACTTTTAAACTGCTCGCCGGTATTTAGAATTAAGAGCAGTATATATCTCGGCAGGTACAGAATAGTTTTAATGAAACTCTGCGTATTGCGAATATCCTGGTATATATAGAAAGATTTATATAGGGTCGCGAGTTACTTTTTTATTGATTGCAGCTTATTGCAAATTGTTTTAAAGGATAACGCATAGCAATTACTTGAATCACTGCACAGTCTAAAATGCGTTTCATTTGCCATTATTACGCAGAGCGATAAGATCCGTTTCGTTTCAGAAAATAATGGGCCACATGCGCATAAAGTATACGCAATTAATGCAATTAGAAATGAGCGAAGAAGAAACGCGCGAATCAATTTCTCTCTGGATTCTTTGCAGTTCCAAATAGTAAACTCGCGTGCTGCTGCTGCTGGCCAGCATCAGCTGTTCACCGGCGGGACTTGGTCTAACGAACTTTTACTCACTTTCGAAAGTCTCTAATCTTGTATAAATGCAATGCGTATTATTATTTTTTTTTTTTTTTTCATACACAAAGATTAACGTTAATTTGAGTAAATTGATCGAGTACAAGTGGAAAAACGCGATGAATAAACTATATTGCAAAGTTATCGCGCCAGTGCACTTTTTCCATTCACGCAGAGTTTATCTATTTAATCGCGAGAGTTCATTGATCCATCTAGTGCGCGGCGCACGCTTCTCACGTTAACTCGTATAGCAGACTCGCACGGTGCAGAGATGAAAAAGCTGGAATCGAACGTATATGATTGGGCTTTTTTACGATCCGCAATTACATCTCGCTGCAAGTACACAGCGTTGTTAATCGATGCGCGGATTACGAAGCAAAAACCGTACGCTGCTCCAGCGATGTTGGCGAGGACGGATCGACGAGTGCGCGTACCGAGTCTCTCGTGCGCGATCCTTTATTAGACGCGATGCGATAAGTGTAAATGTCAGTTTGATATAGAAATGTTGCGCACGTGTACGAGCTTGCGATTACATAGAAACGATGGCTAGTTTTTGCAGTGTGAATGAACAATTTTTATATTTATAGAGCTTGATTGGCAACCGCATTGGAAACTTGATCTAATAGAAGGCAGATTATTTTATTAACTGTTCTTTCTTCGTTAAAGTCGTTAAAAAAACTATAACAAATTAACAAAGTTTCGAGAAAGCTTCGAGTGATACATAACTATGCGGATTTCTTTTCAATTCTTAAAATCCTAAGCATGGCAGTCGAGTATATATACTTTATAATTATCGAGTACATACACATCTATTGAAAGTACCAGTCAAACGCGCGCAGCAGCAGTAGCAGCTGGCATCGTTTAGCCCGTATAAAGCCAAAGGTCCGAGCTGCGATCTCAGAGAGAGAGAGAATATTACATCGCGAGGCAATCGACATCGCTCGCCTCATACAAAAAGCTCTCTCTCTCTCTCTCGGCGGCTCGCACTGGTATGTAGGTAATATCCAAGCTACACCTTTTTGGCCCGCTCACTCCCCTGCACGCACACATGCGCGCGCCTGTTCGTGTGTACGAGGCAACCGGTGGGGAGGGGGAGAGACGGAGGCGCGCGCGACGGGGTCATTTCTCCGCTGCGCACAGGGTGGTTTCCAGTGGCGCTAGACGTGCTCGCAGACGGGAGTAACGATTGCGCACCACCACCACCGCCGCCACCACCACCGGCACAGCCAGTGCAGCGCATATACAGAGGAATATCGCACGAGACTACCACGGCGACGACCTCGCCCCCGGTCGCTGTTCTCTTCCACTGGCTCTGCGGCCTGTCGCAGCTTCCTTTTTTTACTCTGACCTCGGCAGCCGGGGTATGTAAGCCATGTTCCTCCTCCTCCTCCTCCTCCTCCTCCTCCTCTTCTTTTCCTTCTACTCGACTGGGTGCGGGACACTTTTTCTTAATTTCTACTCGCTAAGACGTGATTTCGTTAGAGCGCGTTTTTATAGATTTGCTAAATGACGAGTCGTGCATCTACTACTTATAACGTATAACTAAATATTTAAAAATATAAATCGATTCGATATATGTTTTGCTTTAATAGAGTGAATTTTCTTACGACGGCATTAACTACCATAACTTTATACCCACAAGAGTGAAAACTTGCACTGAAACTACGAAAAATTATTTAATGGATTTTTCCAACAAAATTTAGAAACCACGGAAAATAAAGTAATATATAGGCATATATAGGAAATCGACAAGAAGGAAGAAAATTAGCTTCTAATTATTGTGCACAAATGTGGTATATGAGTTCACGTCAACTGGAAAATCAATTTTCCTGACTCGTCGACGCAATTCTTACGATATAGACTATTCCTAGAACCACTTGGGTTGCGAGTAACAAGCACTTTTCAAGCAAAACGTAGTAGAGAAAAGCAAAGTTAAGGCAACTTTAAGGAATTCACCAACGAATTCGTGAAAAATATGTCGAAAACTGTGCGATAAGAGAAAAATCGTCATGCATCGAAGACAATGGAAAAGTTTGACGACGAAGGTTTTGTATATATACTGAAATTCGAAAAAAACGCTACAGCAATACGCGGAAGTATAAAAGAAATTACTTCGTACTACTCGTACTCCATATAATAAGAATTAGCCCATAAGAATCCAAAAAAAGAAGGAGAATCGGAGTTGTAAAGCCGCCGAGCAAGAGCTACCCTTACATATACACGAAATCTCGTACAGCTCTACTGCGCGAGCGAAAAACATTTTCCTCGCGCCCCTCCCGCGCTCTGTCTGCGCCGTCGCATCTGCGGCCTCTCTCTCTCTCGCCCAATGTACACAGGCACCGCGAGGATTTGTCGCTTTGTGCATACACGGTGTACAGCAGGCGCCGCGTGCGTGGCGTATTGCAGCAGGGATCATCGCATGCATAAAGGGCCGCGTTCCTCCTTTTAGGAACGCGCTGCAGCAGCGCCCCGCGCGTCCTCCTATTTCCTCGGTTTCGAGACGCAACAGTCGCTTGGTAAGATGAGCGCAGCCTGTACCGATTAGCATTTTCGAATCGGTGTACGCAGCTCGCCAAGCCCTATGACAGACCTATGATCGATTGGGAATCTACTTGGAAAATTCAAATGAGATTTTTAACGAAATACAATGTACGCACGTGGCTATACTCGATAATGACTGAAAATTTCAAATAGACTTAAGATTTATAGTGTAGACATCAGCTCTCGGGTTTCCTGACGATAAATCGTCACTTTATACTTTGGTGCGGACTAAATTGTACGGGGACTAAAGCTGTCCAATAACTATCCGCTAACGATGTGTGTACCGGTACTTTATGACAAAAGAAAAGATTTATATATAGCGTGAAAAATAGATTTACAAGAGCACGTTCACGTGGATCAATGGAAGGAGTACGTGACGTGACACTGTGTAGAAATTTCGTGATTATGAAATGATTAAAAACAATTACTCAGGCTAAAATAACGGTATATATATACCTTTATACACATCGGTTAAACAGTCGGTATGCAGAAAAATGCACTCGTGACAAAATTAGCTTCGAGTTGAAACGGTATGATAGTGCATCGCGAGCGTGCCGTATGGCTTAAAGCTAATGTCTTCATTTGCACCTGCCTCAATGCATGCGTTTTTTTTCCTTTTTTTTTCTTTTTTCTGTTTTAACTATTATGTAGAATACTCCAATACTCCATTATTCATACTTGAGCGTAAAAACTGATAAAGTGTTTTAATGCTCGGGAATAATGGAGTTCTCTCCTATTAATAAATAGCTTTTGAAACTCTTTTTAAAAAGAAATATGGAATTTTGGAATAGTAATTATATTTTTAACAGATGGTACAATTAAAAGTTTTATTCCACATTTTTCAGTAACTGAGACATTTTACATCTACATTGGTTATTTTTCTTCGTATCTAAAATCTTTTTCTATATATAATGCTCGCATAAAGTGTTTTAAAGACTATAAATTTCTGCGACATATATTTCAACGCTATATTATGAGGAAAATGAATCTTTATATAGTGTGCAGGGGAGGCAGCATGCGCAGTTCTCCACTCACTTGAATGACGGGGAGAAATTGATTTTGCGTGCACTTTGCGTTTAATGCTCCTATAGATATATGCAATTTTAAAGGGGATGCAATAGTTCAGCGTCATTGTAATTTCTCGATTAATCAGCTATCGAGTATCGAAATGACTACGTTAACGTAGGAGCCGAGGCACAGTCCTTGTAATAATTACACTATGTGCTCTTTGCTCCGATAAATAGATTCAGCGTGAAATTCTGTGCAAAATAAAGCTGTATACTAGGATATGACCTCTGCCTGATGGAATTTAGATCAACCCATAGCAGATATACTAAAAAAAATAATATCCGTGAAATTATAAACGCTCCAATTAAGTACTGGACATACATATATCGAATTTCGAGCGGTGTAATATAAATCGGGTCGAAAAGCCCGAGCCAAATAGAAAGCGCGCAAAAAGCTGTCGAAGTTGGTAGTCGGGCAAATATTATTTTCACGCTGTATCGCTGCTGCAGACAGGCAGGCAAACGCAAGCGCGCGCGATAAACGGCAGTTACCGGTCGGTCAACCTTTCATTATCGCTGCCTGCCTCGCGCTCTTAATGATGTTTGCTCATTTCTCAATCGGCTCTCTCTCTCTCCCTCTCGGGTCCGAAGAGAAAGAAAGGAGAACGAAGGGAGAAAAGCTCCGGCTCGCGGATCCTCAGCGGTGATAAGAAGCGACGGGCCATTGGAGTCGTGGCGGTCCGTTTGCTCGCGCGCGCTTTATCCGCGAACGAGCGAGAAAGCGCGTGTAGCCTCTATAAATAAACGATTGATAAGGCAGCTGCATATGGGCCGTGGCGATCGAAGCTCGCGACGCGGTGCGCACCGACGACCCAACTAGCCGAGACTGAGTATTGTTCGACTCTCTCTTTCTCTCTCTGTCTTTCTGCAACACCGCCACTGTCCGTCCGTTCGTCTCTCTGTCTCTCTGTGTGTGCGAGTTAAACAACTGCAGCGGCGGCGCAACTAAACAATGGTCCCTCGCGCACCGCGATATACCGTCTCTCACCGCGCGCCGGGGACAACGACATTTCAGCTTCTGCTGCTGCTCACTCGCTCGCTCGCTTATACATATACTTGTTCTTTCAAGATCGCGCAAACGTTATTGTCGGCCAGAGTGCGCTGACGCGCGTTCTTGCATGCATTTATTATAGCGCTTATCGAGACTACATGATTTCCTTTGTTTGGACTCTTCGGAAGTAGTCTATGCGTATATATTACGGTATATACTCTTACTCGACGCAATTGAACATTTCGGATGAATTCGGAGATTCGTCAAGTGTATATCCGAAAAGAAGGAATATCGATAAAACGCAAAGTTTGATCCGTGTATACGCTGAATCCGATATCTGTGCGACGTAAATAAAGTGTGGCTATATAATCAATTCAATATATTAGCGTCGAACATCGGCCATAAAATTAAAGCTAGCACGCAATCGGGCAACAGCTATGATGCTCGACGCGCTCAAACTGCAAGTAAACAAGCTTCCCTCAAAGCTTATATAGGCTACGTAGCAGCGAGTCACGCGCGGCAAATCGTTCTGTACACAAGTAAAGCTCTATAAGACAAGTAGCGACTCTCTATAGCAGCCCTACCAAGCGAAATATAGCAATTGCGGAAAGCAAAGAGCCCAACTTGCACGATTACCCTACAGTCGGCTGCCACGGACTTCGCTCCAAGATACATTGGGCATGGATATTAGTCCGCGATCCCGAGCAAAGGCGGTGCAGCATCTCGTCACGGGGAAAGCCCAGAAGAAGAAAGCGCGCAGCCGAAGAAGAAGAAGAGGAAGAGGAAACGGAAGAGTATAGACGGAGCGCGGAGCTGGCGAGGAGGCGAATCGATAGCGGAACTAGCGCCGAGAGACAGAATGAGAGAGCGAGAGAGAGAGAGAGAGAGAGAGAGAGGGACAGTTCCGGCTTGAGTACAGAGGTCCTGCCCCTCGCCGCCTGACCACTACTACCACTTGCAGCCTATGTATGTACACACTCGAGACGCTGCTGCATATCCTGTGAACTAGCTGTGCTGCTACACAGGCACAGGAATATATTGTTACGGAGCTCTTCTTCTCCATATATCTGAACACCTTGTCACCGGCGAGCTGAGAATAGCGGTTTTACGGTGCCGAATACATCGGCGAGTCTACTGCCTCTGGCTGCGGCTGTGTAACGCTTCAGTGGACGGCCATGGCGACGACACGCTTAATTCCCTCCAACGCCCGAGATATTTTCTTTCCGTTCGCTTTTATCACACTCACACTTTTCACTCTTACCACGGTCGTTTCCTTTTTCTCTCAGCTGCACTTACATATACTCTCCGTGTGGGTGACCAAATTCTTTATTTAATATACAGACAATTAATTTGGTAGCTGTCGGCTATATTTTAACTACATTTCTATCGGATATGCTCTGCGGCCAAAAAACAATGATAAAGTTAATTTTTTAATATCCAAGCTTATTTAGTAATTACCAAATGTATTTTCATTTAATTCGATACGATGTCGATATATAGATTTTGTTCAGCTAATACACCAAATAATAGAACTGAATAATAAAACTGAAAAAGAAAAAAAAAATATTATAAAACATAATTTATGTACTCATATTGCAATTCGTATCGATAAACCGATAAACGCTACTCGATGAAACAATGCTTCAGCGTATAAGTAGAGGCTGTCGATGACCTCAACAAACTCATTCTGGTATTAAGCACCTAACTCGTAAAGATTTTTCGAAAACTTTGGCTCGCGATATAGTTAATCGCGCTTGCTTCGCGAG
>UELV01135620.1:14653-28415 GCA_900490015.1 Megastigmus stigmatizans | reverse complement strand
CCTATATATAACGACTACATATCAGAGAGAGAGAGAGAGAGAGAGAGAGAGAGAGAGAGAGAGGCGCATTAGCCGATTTGCGCGTTTTAACGTCACAAGTGATTTAACCCTTTATGCCGGCTCTTCTCTCTATATTGTTCCATTGCACACGACACACACACACACACACACACACGTATACAGGCACACAGGCACGAGGTACGAAATTGCACGACGCGAGGCATCTGCGGCAAGGTCGTGCGCCTAGATACATAATTTAAGCGCCGCGCGCGTTCCGTGTTATCTCGGCTTCTCTCTCTGGATGCGTGTGTGTGTGTGTGGGTGTGTGTGTATGTGTGTGTGATTGGCTGGTATGCGTGTTTGTATATACCCTTTTCTCGATAGATGGATCCATATTGGTTTCCGGAATTTTCGAGTCCTTTGGATGTTCGTATATAAAGCGCTGATAGGTGGGGATCGCATGTATGGATGTGTTTAATAAGAGACGTGTACCTCTTGTTGTCTCTATTATGAATTGTTTGATCATTAGTAAGAGGGAAGTGTTAAACCTAATTTTGTTAGAAGCAGAAGAATTTCTTGTTGAAACGATACAATTAGGTGAACTATATAGATTTTTTAACTTTTGCAGGAGAAATTTAATTTACTTCATTATTAAATATAGGTATAATGAACAGTTTTTCAGATAATCACGTCAGCGAAGAAAAAGCGATATTTTGTTCCTTTCAATTTCGCGTATTAAAAATTATTTTAGATGCTAAGTGCATCTGTATGCTTTCAAAGCGCAAATACGATTAATTTAAATTAAAGCATAAATACGTCAGCACTCAGTTAATACAATTACTTTAAAAAAATAATATGGTTTCGAAAGTGAATATTTTGCGGGAAAAAAAAATTACACCGTAACAGGGTCGGATGATGAAGTCGAGCTATTCATAATTCATGAGCGAGCGTCGCGACGAATTTTGGAATAGAGCATTTCTTCTTGACAAATCCCATTTGTTAATTATAGCCGCGTTTCGATTCTCGCCCTTCCAAAGAATCAGACAGTTCAATATATATACGGATATTAGAGATACATAATTGCACGACGTCCTATCATATATTCGTCCGCTCTTTCGAAAAAGAAAAATTGATCGCACTCGCAAACGAATATCTTTATTTTATTTAAATTCGAGCGCAAACATTTATCATCAACCTCAATTTTCGGAATATAGCGTAGCTGGTAATATACAAGATGCGGAAAATATAAATGTGGAAATTCTCCATTTCGCGGTGCGGAGTATGAATTTGACGTCTAGGGATGAAAGCTTTCGTGCGCATATATATATATATATATATACTTATGTGCACCAGTCGCCGACGTAAGAAAACCGTGTGTAATATATATCGATCCCGCGTATGTCATATTTTCGCACGGATATTACTTTATTGTATAAATATTATTCGAGTCGGTCGTCCGTTGACAATTTATTTCGTTCCCGCAATTAATGCGGTTAGCTAGAAAAATTGTTTGAGTTTGCATCTGAGCTTAGGAGAGGTGTAATTTATTTCAGTGGCTCCAATGTCTGTTTATCTTTCACGACAGAAATATAAATTCTCCCCGCGCCAGTCGGACGTTACTTACTATGGGGCGTTTTATACGCCGTTCCTATGCAAAAATACGGTTTATTTTATGTCTGCCTAAAAATTAATATTACAAATTCGCGGTAGCATAAATAACCAAAGTGATAACTATTATTTTTTACCTTATAATAATAATAAAAAGCTTGAATTTAGCGAAAATAAATGTGAATAATGGAGATTTAATCAAAATATTCCAAAGGCTGTACCAAGTTATAGAACAAGCTGCTTATTCAATCTTCGTATTATTATACGAAACAATTTTCAGCACGAAACCAAGACTGGAACAAAAGATCATCAAGACATGTATCAAAAGACCCGATAAAGAATCGTTCCGCCACACTCACGCACCAATGATCCCTAAGATTCGCAAGGTCGCTTATTAATTCAATTTTCATCGACGGCAGCAATGTCAGCACTATAGATCATAGTTCGAGCTTCCTCCCCGCACACACACACACACATACACGCGCGCTTTGAATCCCCCCCGTCGCTGTGCGCATCCTCCTCGCCTTCGCATTAAGATTCATTGCATTAAATAGAAATCGGCACGCGAGCTGCAGCGCTGTGATATGACGATACGCGTGTGCGCGCGTCTTAGACCCTGAACCACGGTGTATTGCCTTTACGTATTTACGCGAACATCATCTACTTAAAAGCTTCGGTTACCAACTCTGGAATTAGAGAGAGAGAGAGAGAGAGAGAGAGAGAGAGAGAGAGAGAGAGAGAGAGAGAGAGAGAGAGAGTGGATTGAATTCTCCTTCGGCTCTTTTAAGTGTCATCAACTACTTTACTCAAACGCCAGTAATTTTCGCGTCGCGTACACTTCCTTTTTTGCCTCCAGCTCTCTCTCTCTCTCTCTCTCTCTCTCTCTCTGCGCGAGCGAGAGCGCGATTTTTTCCTCTCTCCCTCTTTTTAACAAAGCGCGCGCGCAAGCCGCGTTTAAAGGGAGCGGCCAGCCGTAAACTGCGCGCTAGCTCTTTAAGATGTTAACGGGCTCGTTAAGTCGAATTCCGAAAAGGATTCCCCCGCAAGTCTTTTATTATTATTGCGTTTTCCAGCCTCTCTCTCTCTCTCGCTCACTCTCTTTCTCTCTACACTGCTCAAAAGCAATTTCCCTTCCCTTTTCGTCGGCTGTATATACGTGTATTCACCGGAGAGATAGCGAAAGCTGAGGATCCTCGAAATGAAGTAACGCTCTTTGAAATGCTCGGGTGCCAAAACGAAAAAAAAAGGAAGAAGAAGAAGGAGAAGAAGAGGAGTAGAGAAGCTGAGGGAGAGAATGACAGAGAGAGAGAGAGAGAGAGAGAGAGAGAGAGAGAGCGTCTGTGCAGTTTCTCGCGCCAAAAGCGTTTGAGCGCACGCCGCTTGCGCTGCAACTCTTCTGTCTTGGACGTGGAACGAAGTGGTCTTGATGTCGGGGATTATGTGCCCTCGCAGCCCCAGCAGCACCAGCAGCAGCACTGAAAATCGTGCGACAGAGAAAGAGAGAATTTCGCTCAAAAATTTTGCGCTCCTGCACAAAGGCACGACGATGACGCGAAATTGCTCAAAATGCTTTAGCGCGCGGGAACGTGTCTGTGCGGTGTAATTGTAAGCGGAGAAATGATACGTAGATAGATGCGCTTCAAAGCTCCGACAATTTTCCATGAAAGCTTTAACTCTTTTGATAATGCTCGCGCTGAATGCGATTTTGAGGTGATGTTTGTAGCGCGCTGGAAATTTTCATGTTAATTTATTGTCCGCTTGAGTTTCTGCGCTGCGCTGTTTCAAAGGCTTATGCTTAGAAATGCCGTGGATATATTATATGTTGTTCTCTCGACTTCTTGGAAGGGGCTATTTAATAACGAATCGAGTCGTTTAATTTGGACAGCAAATTGTATGAAAATTCAAAGAGGACGACTACAAAATCGATTAAATACACGTTTGGACGATTTTCCGTTCGCTTTATTCAATCTAAAATCATACAGAATACTTACTTTCAAATTTGGATCAAGAAGTAAACTATTACCAAACCTAAAAAAAAATCCTGTTCTCAACACTAGAAACTCAAAGGTCGAAAAAGTCTTTCGATCCAAACGTCCTTACCCACTTCACCCACTCGAAATCATTAAAAATAAATTAACAATCCTTCCCACCAAGCGCTTGACTCGTATAATTGCAAAAGTGCACAAAGGCGACCAAAGTCAGACACACTCCAGGCCAGCTCGAATAATCTACAAGGTCATTGTTTTAACATCATTGACCTCGTCTCGCGTCTCGTGAAAGTTCCTCGAGACATGCAGTTGCCGCAGACGCCTCGCAGCCTTCTAGCTCTTACATATATAGAGATCTGCACTGCCGACGATGCATATCCCAACTTATCCTTGGATGGTATATTAATGAGCGTTACCATTGAACGGCTCTCCTCCGCACATTTGCAGCGCAATTCTGTAGATTCCGTTAGTATATTTAATGATGCTGCTATAGCGCGCTACTCGCAGACGGAGATTGCATTAAGCTGTGAAGGATTCGAGTAAAAACGGCCGAGTTTCCTGCTTTCGTGGTCTTATATCTGTAATTTAGTTGAATGTTGGGAGTTTTTTTTTTGTAACTGACTGTTTCTTTACTATTAGCGACGGCCTCATCATTGTGATATGAAGCATTTATTTTAAATGTCTTATTTCATTAGATTGGTGCAATATATTGGCACATGGCTCAAAATGTTAAAAACACCTCTTTTACATAGTGGCAATAAATGTTTTTATTCATTCAACACTATATTACGACAAAAATTATTGTAAACATCTGTAAAGTATATTCTTCAACAGTATGTAAATAATAAAAGCAATGGTTCTGTCAAAATATTCATTTTATCCTTTTCGTTTTTGACATTTATCATTATTACCTCTCGAAAACGTTTAAATACAAAACCACGAATGTACACGCAGTTCACGTAGAAGCATCAAAACACCTTCAATTTAATTTTCCCATTGTATGAAAATCCGTGCGTATTATACAAATCCACGACACACCAGCTAACAATTCCGACTATCTATATTCGTAAAATATGACTAATCTACCAAGCAACAAGTAATACACACGTCGCAATCGTCCGCATCGGTTAGCAGTTTTGCGATGATTTATTTATCCTGATTGACAGGTTGGCGAGAGGAAGATTCGAGTATATGCACCCCGCGAAACGTCTAATAACTTCCATTAGCATGACGAAGAAACGATAATAAAATGCGGTTTCAGCGACAACGCACATCTTCATTCAGCATGCAGAATGTCTTGTAACGGCGCTTGCTGTGTATTATATGGGCATTGGTTGGTACATTACGTACGCCCACCTTGGCTGGGAAATTCACATTTATGCGGGCTTTGCGACAGCTGCGAATTTTCGTTGGCGATGATGTATTTTCAATTTGCTGCAATTTACGCAATGAAGATTTTTGAATGAATGGTTGGGCGTTGGTTGGAAAAAATTCTGTTACCGCATCGACATCTGCAATTTCATTAATGCTACATTGTACCTGAATTATTTTCGCATTTGCATAATGTGTATATGTTTATTTTAAATTGTATGCTTTTAGTAAAATAATTTAATAATTAAAAAATTATAAATCGATTCGTAATTATTTATATTTATTAAAAAACCAGGCAATTATTAAAATTAAATATTAATAAAGCATTGCTTTAAATAACAAATAGATATTTTAAAACGATATTTTTTTAATAACGTATTCCTTCCAGCAATAAACGTTATTTCTATTAGTATTACCGAGAATTGATATTTTTGCTTGCACCAAACCGTCGATATCATTTTATGTATTGATACTTTTAGGAAGTTTTAATAACCCGTACGATAAGAATTCACAAAACTGCAAATCAGAATCGAACAGTTCAATCCAGTAAATTCTTTTTACGAATTTGCTGATGCGACTGAAATATTAATGTAAGTTTCTTTAGATGTACTAAAAAACTAAGAATTTTGCAACTTCTGATTACCGCAATTTCAGCACCTTCTTTCGTTAATTAGACCTTTGAAAGTTAGTTAAAGGAGAAATAACTACAACCCTTCAGAACTTTATTAACTCGGTGTAAAAAAGTTACAGCTTAGTTTTGCAATCAGACATTAAAATATGATATCGGAAATTTCGAGCTGCAGTAACTCAGTTTCTATTTTTCATTACTTGTACTTCGAAAGTTAATTTATCAAACTTATTTTTGAATTTGAATACGATTCGAGCTCTAAATTTTCTTTATATTTTGGTGTTGGCTCTACTTTTATTTCTATTGTTAAATAATATAATATCATATACGCAATGAATTTTGAATCGGTAAATTGAATAAGGGGTTGCGGGTGGTAAGGATAAAACCAAAAAGTGTAGGAAATTGTAGATTTTTTTATTCGTCACCTTATTAAAGGTTATACATATTTAGATCACAATGAAAATCGATAATCCATAGCAGATGCTCGTGTAGTTATCTGTCTTAAATGGCACGAATTGACCTTTGATTTTCAGCTCGGTTAATATCGGTACCCCCTTATATTATACATCAAATATACATAATTCGTCCGTAGAATTTTGCCACGATGCACAAAATTTAACTCTCGGTCAACAGGAGATCCGGCATAAAATTATCGTCCACGTCACAAGCAGCAGCCAATCATCTGAATTTCACTGTCGCACGACCAGATCCTCCCGCGAAAGCATCAGAGTTTCCTAGAACCTCCTGGGAGGAGGTCGTCTAGGTGCAGCCGGTCTGATGGGAACGGGAGCAGGAGCAGCTCCACTGTCATCCTGGTACTGTCCCTCTGTGGGGTTGCTGTCTTTGGAGGGGTTAGCGGCGATCCAGTCGAGGGCCCTCTGGATCAGCGGTGGAATCTCGGGTGCCGGTGGAGCGGTCGGCAGATGGTCACCCTGGAAGACGGCGCCGTTCTCGTCCGCCTGCCAGGTGATGCTGACCTTCTCGCCCTCGTTGGTTGTCCAGCTCGCCGAGCCTTGCACCGCCTCGGCTGCCTCCTGGCCACCGAGGCTCTTCAGCTGGCCTTGCTCCTCGTAGGAGATACCGTTCGCCGTCTCCCACTTGGTGTAGAACGAGCCGTCGGGATTTATATCCGACACCTGGGACAGGATGTCGTTGGCTTCTGGGTTGGGACGCGGTGGGGCGCCTCCGCGCTGGGCAGCGCTTGTGTGCAGGAGGTACACGGTCAGTAGGCAGTGCAGCAACATTTTTGGTTATCTGACGGAGAGAGAGAGAGAGAAAGGTTTTTGTTAGACGAATGTATTTTAATTGGAAAGACGAAGTCGATATTCGCACTAGATTGAGTAAGTAAATCAGAGAAGTGGATGCGATGACTCGAAAGCAACTAATAGTTAAATACTATACAGTCAGATAAGATAAGTTGAATTAACTTTCGTAGAGTGGGAAGAGTAAAAGAGGAGTTACGTGGTGCATGGAGACGAGAGAGTGGTTCTTGCTGGAAGACAGCTTTCTTCGCGTGACTAACGAGTTATGCAGGTATAAGAATCCCGGATAAACGAGTGAGGCTCCTATTATATTGACACATGTTCGACATAGATAAAGATGTGAGTAATTGAAAGACTTGTACGAGATGAATTATCTGGTAATATTTGAATATCATTTGGAGTTAGATTCAGTCAGAATTGAAGCAATATATTTAAAATAATCATATTAATTTATAAAATTATTCACTGCACGTGCATTAAATGGAAAATACAATTAACAATTTAAATAATTGAACAGTAATGTTTATCAATTGTAAACTGCAATCCATTCGGAAATTAGTATTAAGAAATAAAAATTTCTTTTCTCGACACAGAAAATATCTAGATAACGTATTTCAAACGAAATTTAATTAACCGCGTAAAAATAATTTTTTGACGGTCAGATCATTTTGGATATAAGCGTATCACTTCTCGCCTCGTCTTTCACGCCGCTGATTCGCCGCGTAATTTAATTTAATTTAAGTACTTAAGTACACTCTCCGCGTGCAGCGCTCCAGTGCCACCTATCGACTACAACCTCTATCACATTACAGTTCTTATGCAATTACGCGTTATTCACAAAATGTACTCCTGGGTACTTTAACAATGTTCTAGTCGAAAGTCGAATCGATCAGCAGTCGAGAGTAAAATTACGCCTCGATATATATATATATATATATATATATATCCGCGCACTTGTATCACTACCCGAGAGAGCCAATGCCGCTCTTAAAACTAAGAGCAGCACACAAAATCGCAACGATCCTCTAAATCCCGACTCATCGCACAGTCTATATCCAGCGCGTAAAAGAAAGAGACTCGGCAACGCTTCCGTCGCTCTACAAGCCCTTCAATCTCGATTCCCTCCTCGCCTACCCTTTCCCCCAAAAAAGATGAAGCTCGAAAGGTAGAAAAAAGAAAAAAGTAGCGAAGTAGAGCAGATCGGTATAAGCGTGTCGGCGTGCTACGATCGGATATCCTTACCTGTCAGCAAGCGTCTTTTTTTCCAAACTATAAGGAGAAGATCCTCGGGATGCTTCGGCAGCAGCAGCAGTAGCTCGCAACGCGCAAAACTGGGATAAAAGGCAAGGAGGTCCTCTCGCAAGCGCAGCTCGGCGTGTGCCTACCTCGCGGACTCGGCAATTTTCAGCTTTTATAGGAGAAACATAGAGGAGCAGGAGATATATACAGGCTGTGCAGCCTCGCACACACACACGTACTTTCGCTCGCCATCCCCCTTTTGACACGCGCGCTCGCGCAAGTTGCGTCAATCGGCGCTTCTACGCCCGCAGGAGAGGCTCTCACACACACACACACATAGAGACACACAGACACACACAGGTTATATCGTCAAATTCTGTAGTGCAGCAGCCGTTCGCTTCGGTGCAAAATCGTTAGCCGTGAGCGTTAGAATTGCGCTGTAAACATACAGGAGAGAAGCTAAACTCTCCTTCTCTCGCTCGCTCGCGCTTGTTCTTTCTTTTTTTCTTCCCTCCATTTTCACCGGCTGCAGCAGGTTCTTCTGCTTATACAGACGCGACTACGACGAGGACGACGCCTTTTTTCTCGGGCGACCGAGTGAACTTTAAGGCGTGAGCGCGCGCGTGCCGAGGAGCAAACCTATACGGAATTATGATGCGCCCGCAACCGATTATGACGATGATGATGGCTATAGGCGCGCGTGTATAAGAGCTCGGCTCGAGAACAGCAGCTGATGACGATTACGTCAGCTGCGCACAACACGTTTGCCGATCGCAAGGCTTTCTTATCGGTTGAGGTCGCTCTCTCGCTCTTGCCGTTTTTCTTTTTTATTTCTACTTTTCCTTTCTTTTCTGCTAAGAGCTGCGGAGAGGCTGCTGCATCGGCTTTGATGCAGCGGTAAGGTCAACGAGATACGCTTTAATTGCCTCGCTATTGCAGAAACGTCGTTTGCGGAGATGACAACAGGGCATTTAGATTGTTTCAGCTGAATGTGGATGTCCTTTTGCGCTTTATTAAAATACATTGTAGAGCGGTGTGATTTACGAGTGAAAGCTTTTAATAGCTGGCGAGCTGGTAATGGCGAAGGAAAATGTTCGATTCATCGACATAGTCGAGTCGTTCATTCTTAAGCATTAACGCGTCCTACTAAATTTGTCGAACAAGAGAGAAATTTCACGAGGAACATTTGTACCAACGCGTACTTCGATATTCCTAGCGCCCAAGTACGTTGTAATTATCAGCTTCTTACTCCTCGTGTCATTCGTCTTGGTGGATTCGGACCGGATGACCATATATTCGCAGGATATCACCTGTACTTTATGTTCCGCGACGTTCCCTCGTCCCATCGCCGACACGGACAATTCAACCGAGACGCGTCCTTACGTTATACGTCCTCTCTATTATGTGTTTTAACTGCTCTCCTGCCCTTATCGAAACAGTTGCTATAGAGGATCCGTGTCCGTATATGCTCTGATCGATCTGAGCTGAACGCGCATGAGGCAGTAATCGTAGGGATGAAACATTTCGACAAAGCTTTTTAACATTTAGAATTATCAAATAATTCAATGTAGCTATAAAACTGTTTAATTAGCTGTCAAATGTTGCAGCTGGTCTTTTGCATCTGGCTACTTAGAAGTGAAGGGTCGTGCGCTGGTCTTTATGTAATTTAATTGATATTTATACACTGATGCATTTATAAATATGGTTTTATCATTCTTTTTTTAATGTACTCTTTGCGCTTATTTGTTTGAATTGTGTGACGTAACCGAAACTGAAAATTTAACTATTTAATAGCTTCTGGCTTCATAAACAGAGCCTATTATAATGAACAGCCTGGGCAAATAACGTAATAATTAAATGTCAGAATGCTTACATCTTCTAGAGTATCATTAAAATGCGTAGCAGAAACTCGCCTAAGCTTAATATCTGTTAATTAATTATTTATCTTTTAGTATACGCGTACTTTCAAAAGAATCTTTTTCCAATTGTTTGTATTGTCGGCTGATAATCGTTAAAATCAATTTTGATTTACAAAGGCTCGATTTCCTAGTAAATAAATTATCGGATGAATAGCTGCTTAAATCTAATCGTAAATTCGGTTATGAATAAGAACAATATAAATGATAAAAGGTATGATTTTTTGATCGAGAGTTTATTTACCAGAGACGCGTGAGCGCAAAATATAAAAACCACTCGAATCGTAAATTTGGAATGGCGCACTAAATAAATAAAATAGGTTTATAACGCCATTGAATCGGTCGAAATTTTTCAAATTCCCATTCACAATACTATAGCGCAATTACTTATACGAATGGAAATTGAAAAAAAAGTCTTTCACAAATAAAAGAATCATTTAACTTTGCTTTTTTGTTGGTAAATATAGTAGTTGGGCAAGTTTATTTCATTTACCAAAATCTGATTCATCGGTGTCACTCGAAACAATTTAATTTTATTAGAGGAATAATGGTGAATAATGGTGAAAAAAATGGATTTACATGACGGGCCGATATTGCGCCAAACTGAATATTCATCGAAAAGGCTTTATTCGAGCATTGGACGGGACATGAAAGTTTTGGACTAGCATAATGTTATTCGCGTATTAATAACAGCAAGGATGAATCGTATAAATGAAGGTATAGCATCATCTGCATGACAAGAGAAAGGTGCTGCTGCATTATACTGAAAATTTGAAATATAGCCGGTAGAAGTTTATAACGGGTATTTTATCGCATTTTGAAAGGCCAATAAAAACAAAATCAGCGAGAGGGAATATCATCAGGGTTGACGAATATCCTTTGTCACAAAACGCCCCGCACATAAAAGAGAATATATGTCAAACTTGTCCCATTATTACCGCGTTAAAACATCTCTATAATGAATTAATCAGCTAAAAATTCTCAGCGGCTTTTACGATTTGCCAATTGCGACGAACGCATCTCCTGCATCCAATACACAACCTGCAAGTATAAGCGAGACAAGCTCGAGCCTGAAAAGAAAAAAAAGAAAGAATCATAAAAAGGCGCGACTTATATATATATTTCAGTTGACACGCACGTAATAATATTGCGATTACGTGGTCGCGTATATATATATACACACTTTCTTCTGGCCGTTAGACTCCGCGCAAGGATTCGCCGCTCGAGGCTCTATTTGCGTTAATAAGACTCGAAATGGTTTTATTAATGCACTGCACTCGCGTGCGCGCGCGACTGTATATATGGATATTGCGTAATCGCGCTTGTAAAATACGTAGAGGTGCGCGAATCTTCGTGTCGTAAGTTGATTTTTTTCCCTTTCGTTTTAGCATGGGGAGAGAAGCTTGTGTGTGTCACGTATTTTCTAGAGCTTTTGTGAGTGGATCGAGTGTGAGGGGACCGAGATTTCGGGGTGAACGGGATTGGGGTGCGCGTGAGCATTGCGAGGCTAATCGCATGAAAAATTAATTAAAAGTTTGGGCTTAGGAAAGTGGCTCCCATTTACCTTTTTGTATAGGCTATTTAACTGCATTTTGTTTGCGGTGATCGGCTTGATCGTTCTATTATTGAAGAAATGAATGTTTGATTGAATCAAGTATCTTATTCGAATCGTTTAAGTAAAATTAGAATAATATATGTGTACTTTTTTCAAATGCAATTATTTAATTACTATAAATTTATTTATTACGTTTATTGAAATTGTAAAGTGTATTCTTGTTCCTATCCCAATGCCATAACTGTAATAGATAATAATTTTTATAATAAACTGCCGATTACTTCGTTAGTTATCAAGCAGCAAATTAATCCAAAGTAACTTTTTTTTCCTGCTATGAAGAGGAATTTTATGAAATCGAAACTCTTGAAATTAATGTAATTTATAGCTTTTGAGGATTTCATACCTTCAGACTAATGTAAGGAAAAATGTTAAAATGTTTAATATCAAAATATTTTGCAACGACAATAATTTATTCCAAACGTAATGGTCTCTGTCAATACTTTCTAATTATTATACGCAGGTGAATCGTTCGATTCTTGACTTCATAGTTAACATAAATTTCAGTTTTATGATATTTTTATGATCTTTGATCATCTTCATGAAATAAGAAGTTTATGGATTATTTATAAAAGTGCAAGAGTTTGATGACAACATTATCGGAATGTTGTAAAATTGAATTGTTTTACCCACCTCGAGAGATTATTGTGATTGAAAATTTTATCGAATCACCGAATCGATTCTATTATAATTTCTAATTTTGCTATCGATGCTCGATAATTTATAAATATTCAACTTCCCTGCTTATATCGTAAAGATTTATATTTCCACCCTGTCGGATAAATCAGTATTCTTTCGATTATGAAACTAATAATTATTAATCAAATAAATTTTCTGAAAATTTTTCAAAAAATATATATTATGTATACTACACGTGTGGTTTCCATATAGATGCAATATCATAGATCATTTTTATTCATAGTTTTATTCTAAGGTTAGTGATGTTATATAATAATTACAAAAGACTTCATATTTTCTTTTCTAAAAGGAATGTTTATTTATTACGATGAAAGACGAGTAAAACTTTTCACTCGGGTTACGGCAAAAGCTATACATTTCCCTTATTGCCTCATCCAATTTCTTTTCTTCCTTTATATCATAAGAAAATAATTATTTTAGTTATCGACAGATCCACTCGAGCAACAATTTTCCCCCGTTTTTACCGAATAAACAATCCGCCGCGATAATCGACGGATTTTCTCATCGCAGCAGCAGCAGCAACGCCGACGTTCTCCTCGGTGCCGTATACTCAATAATTCCCGAGTGATAGACGCCGTCCACTGCTACGTAGCACTCCTCTTTCATCGTAGCGACGGCATATACAACATAGCATCGAGTGCGGAGCGCCGCTGTAATTATACTGTTTATAATGGGGAAAAGGGCTCTGCGAGATTCTAAGATAATGGATCTATAATGAAGTTGCGCAAACGCTTGGCACGAATCGCGCAACAATAATAAAACTTGCATTAAGGATCCCTTTGAATGGACACTCTCTCGGCGCGCGCTTCATTCATGCACCTGCGTGTGTAGTAGTTGTGCTGCACGCGCGCACCGCTACTGCAACAAGTGGTAAAATGCAGACTCACTCGTTAGTCAAGCATACATATTTAGCTTTCGGCTGCACCGCGCGGCGTAATCGAAATCGCCGAGGAACCTAAACATTGTACGCTTGCCTTGACAGGATCATATTCACCTTTTATTCCCGCAATTCTTATCGATTCCGATAATTCGCCGATACACACCAATCGATCCTATTATAAGCTACAGAAACCATTCGATTTCCCCCTCCGGATCCTATTACATCGTTCTATCACCGAACTAGACTCAAATTTGCAATGATCATCACTACACAGCAGCTCGTATTTTAATAGCATACGTATACACCGGACCGTAGTCTCGTATAAAATAAAGAGTGTAACAGACACACACACGTAGAGAATCCAACCGCGCATTCGGATGCGTTATATATACGCGGTGACGACGGCACGTCATTGTGTGACGGCTCAATCAGCTCGTCCCCCGCGTACTTTTGTTATTTCGCTCTATACGTTCGCCTCGCGCGCTAAACGCGAATTATCCAACTGTAGTGCGGCTGCTGTAATCGCATGGAAATATCCCTCCCCCTCACCCCCCCCCCC
>UELV01135620.1:0-14633 GCA_900490015.1 Megastigmus stigmatizans | reverse complement strand
CCCCCCCCCCCTCCGGTGGCTATATATGTATTGATCGACGTTGATGGGAAAAGATCATTTTGAAATAGCTCGCCGTGTGCGGCGGGTATGTAGGTTGCACAGCCTTTAATCGAATTAGTGCACAGTTGCGTTGCATCGGCGCTCGCTGATTATTGCGACAGTAGCTGTGTGTATACCGACCGACCGATGCATTATTTTATTGGGATTTAGAGGCGCGAGGGGGTTGATTGCGATTAAATTGTAAAGTAGTACGCCTGCGACGAAGAAGTGTTTTTATTGCTTACTTAGCTGATGGGAGAAATTGCCTTTGCTGTATATATAGTTGTGTGTGTGTGTCGCTTGGCTGCAGTGTAGTCTATTTGCGCTGAGAGGCTTTTTTTAATGACTATAGGATTTTGTGTGTGTGTGTGTGCGGTGGGGGAGATTGAGATTAATGGAGGTAGTAGGTTTTGAGTAAATTGTACCGAGGAATCTTAATCTTGGATGGAATAAAGTGATGGTATTTTGAAAGATTTTAATTATTAATAAGCTTGATTATTTATGATATATAAAGGAGAGAAGTACGATGTCATAAAAAGCTATAGGTGAAAAACATTTATTTTATTTTTAAGGATTGCGTTTAATTATCGCGATGGCCATTCGAAAGTATATTAAACTAACGTATATTTCTGCAATGACTTAAGTTTTATTCGAAAATAGCAAAGAATATCATAAATTTCCGTCAAAATTGCAAAAATTAATTACTCAATCATTTTAACGAGTTGCTTTATGTATTTATTTTTAATACTTAGCATTTGAGTATCGCCTTGCCGTATTCGGCTACTTCTACTTAAGACGTAAAGTTGGTCTCGATGGAATAAAAATAATATATTCTTATGAAATGATTTGGGGCTCATTGTTTGCTCGATTAAGTGAAACACCTAAAGCATCGGTAATAATTGTCTAATATTTTTGTCAAAGAAGCATCGCGAACTTTATTACGTATGTTTAGGATCTTCAAAAAAGAATCATATTAACTTTCACTCAGGTAAATTTGAAGGCAGTTAAGAAACTCGCTAAGCTCAATTATTAACTGCTTTACGCGTAAACCGATTAATTCTTTTCGCGATAATGTGTGCACGATACATCCTTAAAATTAAGTGTCTGGTATGAAATTTCGCTTAAAGCATACATATATACCTATACACGACGTACCAAGAAATGAATAATAAAGCTACGCGAATTAACTCGCCATAA
Source organism: Megastigmus stigmatizans (assembly GCA_900490015.1). Lineage (NCBI taxonomy): Eukaryota > Metazoa > Arthropoda > Insecta > Hymenoptera > Megastigmidae > Megastigmus > Megastigmus stigmatizans. The sequence continues at coordinate 13,397 of UELV01135620.1, read as the reverse complement.
GAAGTAATCAATGCAATAATTTAAAGATGACTCGATAGTTGCATAAGCTCGCTCGAGTGCAACAAAAAGAAAAAAACGTCTCCATTCCAGTTTGAAAATATCTCCAAATCCGATTATCTAATCGGCGCCGAGCTTAGAAAGTTTTTTGCTCTCGCGAAGGACGGCAGCCACAAGAAGTTGAAACTGTCGTCAAAGGTCGCACGATCGCTCGCGAGAACTAAAGAGAAAAAGGCCAACTGCAGCGACGATCCCTTTAGCATTGAGTACACCTATCGCATTTCTTTTTATCCCTCGCGCAATCGCGCAACGAGCGCACGCATATACAAGTACATCGATAATGCGAATTTATCGGTCGGGCAAAAATATCAGATGGCTTTTATGTATCCCCCTACCCACGGCGCCTAATGCACCCACAATATGGCACAATCCCCGCGGCGTTGAACGCAGCTGATGAGCCCTGATAAAATGTCCGATACGGAAAAGTTATTAAATTGGTAATGCATATACACGTGCGTGTGTGCGTGTGTGTGTGTATGTGTTGGAGAGCAGCAGTCGAGAGAGAACTGAGTAATAGGCGGCAATCAGGCGTAATTAAATATCGAATACTGAGGTCAATGGGAATAATGATAGAGGTCGAGGCGCGCGCGCGGGGCTCTTCATGGCACGCTTTCGTAATTGCAGCCTCTTCGGAGTCTACTTTAACCGAACGCGCTCCGATAGAGAAATACGTCTTTCAATCATACGCCCATTCTGCTTACTTCTTCTTCATCTTCTTATGATATTGCGCTGTGGATCGTTTGCTGTAGCTGCTGCTGCTGCCGATGATTCTTTTTCTTTTCCTTTTAAGTTATAAATGTTGCGCAACGGGATTTTCGTTCGTCTCGGTAAAACTGACATTATTATTGCGCCTTTTTTTTTTTTAAATTTAGGTCGCGGGGAGGATCCGAAAGAAAGGTGTGCGCTAAAGATTCACTTTATAGATAATAGGGAAAATCCCTCGGTGATTGATATTTTAATAAAGCCGCTGGCTTATTATCACTCTAAACGCTTTTGTGTTTGCGTTTCGTGCATCGTGATTTTGAGGATATTAAGGCGATTTGAAATTAATACGTTAAAGTTGATGTTGCTGTTGTTGCGTCAGAGATGAATATTCTGGATGCTTCGACAGGTTTAGTGTGTGTGTTTATCTGTTTCTTAGAAGAAAAGTGCTGTAAGAATTTAAATTGAGTTTGTTATTATCAAACTTTGTTGATGTTTAGTATAATAATCCAACATCTCAAACGTTAACGTATTTTAAAATACAAATAATTTTAAATCCTTATAAGAATTGAAAATCTTTCTTTTATGTCCATACTACGAAATTTATATATTTTCCATTCATTCTCTTTAGTCATTAGAATGTTAATTTGAAAAAAATTGTAACGTGCAAATACGAACATTAATTAAATATCTTGATTTAGATATATTGGCGTGTAGAATCTATATAAAATGAAAATGAATGTAAACATTATTTAGACAAAAAATTTATTTATGCAATGCATTTTAATATTATTATTTATTAATATTTTTATTTTTTATTTTGTAGAGGAATTTTCAGTATTAATAAAAATATGTAAATAAAATAATTATAAAACAGTAAATTATTAGTGAATTTTTTCTAAGAATTCAAAAGCAGCACAAAGGAGCATTTCCAATTAAGGATCATAAACATTTTAATGTTCTTGTGGTATGATCTGCAAACCATGTGCATCATCTGCAATGAGTAGCCAGATTTTTGCAGCATCGAATGCAAGCTTGAAATAAGTAAGGATAAAAATAATCTTATATCCATTATTTTATTAAAGTGTCAATCTATACATAGTGTAAGGAGTATTAATAGAATTAATGAGCTAGTAATTCTCAGCAAACCAATTATTACATGAAAATATTCAGAAAAAAAATTAGTTTATCTTGTAATTTGTCAGCAACATATTACCAATTACTATACTAATGATCAATAATTACATTAAAAAAGTGTTTCCAATAATTTAATTTACGAATTAAAAAATCGAACAATGCAACATAAAAAGAGGAATCCAAAGCTGCAGAGTCTGTAAAAGCATCTCTGTAATGTACATCTATAATTGTCTCCTCACATAAATCGTCTGGGAAACAAAGTAAAATTATTCACCTTCCATCGTCTTCTGAATTACGGGACAGTCAAGGATAAGTGGAAGAGGCATCAAGGATAATAAACATTAAGAACACGTCAAATCAGGCGGAACTCTTTATTTACATATATAAAAAAAATCACAAGGACAATAGTGTGTATACATTCATACATTTTTCGCGTAATGCGTTATTACGGGTGTAGCAGGAAAAAGAAGGAGATGAAAAAGAAAAAGAGAGAGAGTTTCGCTCCTCATCTCTCGCTCATACCAACTAGCTTGTTTACCGGTACGTAAATAGCTCATCTCTGCTTTTTTTTCCACTCTCCCTCTGCGTTTGCGTGTTCGGTGTGTGTTATGGATGCGTAAAATAGAAATAAAGGAGCATAAGAGAAGTGAGAAGATAGACATATAGGTATAGAAGAAAGAAAAGAAGAAGCGATATGCAGCGACATTCGACTCGCGCGCGCGACACGCGCGCGACCACCGAACATCCTTCGGCTAATCTTCCGTCCCACGTATTGTTTTATATACGTTTTATTACATATACATATCAATAGTGCATTTTATTATTATATATATTTATACTGGTTCTGTTTTTTTTTTTTAATCCTTTTATAGAGATATATAAGTCAAAGCGATAGTTATATGCCATTATACGACTCGATGCCAGTGTAAATTGTGTGTGTTCAACATCTTTTTTTTGTAGCTCGAAAATTGTACTGTTAACTCTTTTTTTTTCGTCTGGGCTGTTTTTTTTTGTGGTTTTGCTTGCAACGGAGCGCTCATGCATATAAATCGCGCTACGATGTGTATGTGTGATATAATATCATTTGCAATGTATAGAAAAATTCGTTAAATGACGTTATAGGAAATGCTGCTGTTGCGGGCCTGGCCTTCTTGCTCTCTCTCTCGGATTTTTAGATCCTTCGACGATGATGTCGAATGTCTTCCTCTCTCTCTCTCTCTCTCTCTCTCTCGCTCTCTTTCTCCGCTGATCCATTGGCTCGGCATTACGGCTGAAGTTCTTATAACGCGATGCGGTTAACCTGCGCATGCAAATAAACAGAGAATTTTCCATGAAAATTGCGTGGAAGATGGATTTAGCTGGCGCAATCAGCGCTATAAGGTATGTTCGAGATGACACGGATTATTGCGTGGTATCGATCGGATATATTTGATTGTTGCATCGAGATATAGGTACACAACTTATTCGTATTAGCATTACATGACAGCTGGTGATGACATGGTACGTCTTGATTAATTATTATCAAGATTAACCTTTGTGCAAAATAAATATTGAACAGTTTTAGCCACATACTTCGTGAACTGACTGTGAAATTGCTCAACAGATCAAAAGTTAAATGTAAAATAAATATTATTTTTCACTTCAACAATAATACTTTTTCGGTTAGATAATTTGCATTTACGAAACTATACAGAAAAGCTTCCAGTTACTTTACTTCTCTATACTTATAATCGTATACGCAAACTGTATACAATTCGAACCAAACCCTCTTTCCACGCCCGCACCCTTTTCTCGTGAGAAAGAGCCACACTGACATTGCATTCGGTTGCCAAGATAACTCCAATAGCTCGCAGAAGTCGATCATTGAAATAATATTCTTCTCTTTTCTTTCCGCAATCGGCCGCGTGGCTCGATTTGTTTAAAAGATATTGCGCGAAGTAATTAACTCGTGGGTGGTATATGGCAATGATATCGCACGGTGAAGAAATTAACTGACTGACATTCTCTCGATGCTATATGTATTTCATCGAGTAAAAAAATTACACGTTCTTTTCCTATTGTTCGTTTTTATTGATTTCTCGATACCGAAGATTCTACGATCGATTAGGCTGATAAATCTGTTTTTTCTTTTATCTAATGCAAAACATGTGGGTGTGCTAGGAATAAAGAAGTAATGGAACGACGTTTTATTTCTTCTGCGCATTGTTCCCGCCGATTCATATTTCGAAATAAATAATTGTATTATACGGATCCCGCGTCTTGATAAGTGCTTATTATAGTTTAATTAAACGAGGGATATTAAAAATCCAAAAATCAAATAAAATCGTACTATATATTATATTGCGTTAACGGGTGATTTAAATCCGACAGACTCTTTGATTTTGTAAATGTACACGTTTAAATAGGCGCTACATTCGATAGACACGATAGCGAAAGACTATTTAAACAGATGAACAAGCGATCCGCGCCAAAGATAAGATTTAATCAAAATATTTTTCACCGCCGTTGAGCAGCGAATGACCGAGGACTACTCGCCGATGCACGAGTTGCCGCGGCGGTAGCCGCGAAAGACTGTTGACATTCCTTAATCAATTGAAATGAGATACCGGCAATCCTCTCTAACTCTAATCTCCATTAACTTGAGTAAATAATACGCAACTGTCCGGTTTATTTCATTTAAATGGTAAGGAAAGAGAGAAAAAAATGAGAAAACGAGTGCCACTGTATTACATATATATGCAAGCCGAGTAAGTGGCGCTAGTCTGGCGCGAGGTTATTATAAGAGAGATGTTGCGTGCCAGATAAGCCTCGCCTTTTCGCAAATCGCTGGAGGAGGTGAAAGAGCTGCTGGCGAGAAAAATCGCGTGCGCGCCTCTCGCGTACTATATCGATTTTCAAGCGAAAATCTTCTCGCCTCGGATACTTTGTTTCAAAGTGTGTATACGTGTACGCGCGTCCCGAGGATAAAAATTCACCGACAGCCTGTGGGATATGTATATATAAGTTTCATTTGCTCCCGACGCAGATTCGTGTAAGCGAATTTTTAAGGCTTGTAACGAGGTCGAAACGCGGGACTCGTTCGCGCAAGAAGTGTGTTTACCCCATGTTTGGGTATAGGCCAATAAGATCTACGTGGGATATCTCGATGAATTTTTTACGCGGCAGGATTGGAGCAATTAATTCGCGCGAATTAAATCTCGAGCGCAGCATCTGCCCGACGATGTATAAGTAAAGAGATACTCGAGAGAGCCAGATACCAGTTCAGGTATAGAAGAAAGAACCGAAAGGGGGGTATAAAAGAAAAAAAAACGACGCAAAGCTTCAGAAGGATTAGCGCTAGGCTTACATTCCTCGAATAGCTCGTTAACAACCCTCGTGAATAATTTAACGACACAATCAACTGCAGCTTCTCGTTGTAGCTGCACCAGGGAATTCCGTATTCCGGTAGCGCGAAAGTCTCTCATCGTTAAACGACTTTATTAAGGATCGCGGGAGGAAAACGCCCTGGCATTAATTACAAAAAGCTAACATCCTCGGCCTAGATATTCAACAGCTTGCGGAACTTGACGATTCTCTTCCATCTTATATACACTTTTCTACTGATGTTTCACCATTTTCTTGAATCTTTCGACTCGCTCCCCAATCTTTTACGTTCCATTACGTGTGTATATTGCAATAAATAAAGAAAGGAGTATTTAATATTCCGAGTATTTCCAGAAATTTTCAAAATGCAAACTCCCATCAAATGGAAATTCTCGAGAGAAGAGCTTGCAATCGAGAAAAATGAGAAGAAGAAGGAGAAGAGGAGCCTAACGAGTTATTAATCGCATCCTTCGCATTATCGGTTGGATGTGGCTCAAAGTACCGAGGCTCATCGAGCAGGAATGCAGCAGGCGTTGACGCGTCGCGGATCATCATATCAACGACCGAGAGAAGAATATTTATGGCGAGGTTTACCTAATCACCGGCGACAGGCGTGCGCGCAACACCTAAAATTCTCGAGATCGCGTGCATTTGACGATGCGCGCACTGCGAGCTATCGACGCAAAGTGTTTGCTGGTAGTCTGTGACTTTTTACCATTGGTCTGCCGTTACACAAAAGTAAATATTTACAAAGTGATTTTAAAAAGAGTATCCATTTTGTAGTTCAAAATTATCAGTTATGTACCAATCCGAACAATCATCTGTACCGTCCCAAAGTACCCACACGTTAAGTAGAAAAAGAAAGTATATATATATAGAAAAGAAAGGGAGTTAATTCAAACCTCGTGGGGGTGGCCTATTGGGCGATCCAGAGTCGATGTTGTCCTCCTCGGGATGTGCCGCGTTCCACTCGAGGGCGCGTAGAATTTCTGGGGGTATCGGTGGTGCCGTCGGGATGTGGGAGCCCTGCGCGATGTAGCCGTTCTCGTCGGCTTGAAACTGGAGGCTGACAACCTCGCCATTGGGCGCCGTGTACGAAGTGGAGCCCTGAGAGATCACAACCACGCCGTCCGGTCCGCCTGCCTTCGGTGAGCCCGACTCCTGGTGGCTTATTCCGTTGCTCGTCTCGAAGCTGCACAAAAATATCACATGGTTATGTATACATATATATGTTATATGTCCCGTATATGTATACTGTAGTTTTGCTGCCGCGTAATGAGGATATTCACGTGTATATATATATATATATATATATATATATATACGATTGTAAGCCCGAGCGAATGAAAAATTTATTATTTTTGATGAGTTTCGTTGCGTAACGGCTTGGTATAACGGTTCTTCTACATAGACGCTGTAAGAAAGTGAAAGTCTGCAAAATTACAAAGTCCTACCCCACGCGTGACTCTGCTTCGTACTCGAGCATTGATGAACAAAAAAAAAATAATCATGACTCGCGACGCTGACAAGTATAGTTGGAATTACCTTTTTCACAATTATAATAATTATCGACGTTTATTTTAATAAACTGTACGCGTGGATATTTCAAGCATTCAAAATTAAGCTTCTTAAATTTCGCGTGAGGCAATAGATTATTGTGCAATGAAATTTGCATATTAAACTAACGCAATATGACTTATTTATTTCTAATAATACAAAAGATTTTCGAAAATTTCAATAGCCTTTCGATATATTCACTATAACGACAATTCAGTACTTACTATCAACGTGTTTCTACTTTGTTGTCAATTTATTCCCCTTCAAAAAAAGCAACTCGGGCCAAGTCATCAAAATTCCAAACCAGCCCAAAAGCCCAAAAGCTCCGAAACGAAAGCGATTAAAATCAGCATTCCGTGTGAGCCAGTCAGCCGCCGATAAGAAGATAATCCCGTCCGTCACCTCAGTCTCTCGCGTCAAGGACTGCAAGCTCCCTCAAACCCTCAGAGAGAGAGAGAGAGAGAGAGAGAGAGAGAGAGAGAGAGAGCGAGAAGGACAGAGAGTGAGAGAGGGAGAAGAGCGAGGCGTTATACAGGCAAAGGGGTGTGCCGTACCTCGTGAGCCTCGCAAGAAACTCGAGGCGCTCGTTCTGTCTCTCTCTCTCTGGTCCCTCCAAACAATCCCCGGAAACCCAATTGCCGAATTCCCGAACTCGTGGCTGGCGCGTGTGGGCAAGAGAGAGAGAGAGAGAGAGAGAGAGAGAGAGGGAGGCAGAGACGCTTAACTGCGCTACTCCCTCTTCAGAAACCACTCGAACTAATAACCCAAGAACCTCTCCCTCCCTCCTTCCCTCCTGGAAATTCTATCCCGACGACGCGCGCGGGCATAGAGAAGAGAGAGAGAGAGAGTCCGACCAAAGCCGAGCCCTTACCACAGTCAGGAATTTCAATCGTGGCCGCGAAGACGACAACGACGAGCCTTGCATGTATGTGTGTGCGCGTGTGTGTATGGAAGGGTTGGTACTCACTTGTTGACGTAGTTGCCGTCGAAGTTGACTTCGAGCTGCTGGGAGGTGATGACTGCGTCCTTATCGGCGCCACCGCCACCCCCGAGGCCCCGCTGGGGCGCCGCAAGGCTACTCGTCGCGCACACCGCGACCACCAACAGTATCTGCAAGACATGCCCAAATCACCAATCCCCGCATTAGTTCGTTCCACCCAGCTTTTTCAAACTAAATATATTTCTATTGTTCTTTTTTAAGGTGGATCCTTGCATTTCACAATTATAAAAGTTACAACGATAAGTTGCGAATTGATCGTGGGCAATGTTGAACGGTGCAGCGCAACAATACGTGGGCCAGATATAGGAGTCGGAAACTTATACAAAACCCGCGTATAAAACAGGGGAAATGGACCGCGTCATAAATACAAATGTCGTTGGGGGCAAAGCACCAGTGGGGGGAAACTGCACTTTAACCTCAAACTGACTAATCGCACTTTCCACTGCGCTCTATGCATAATATCATGCCGGAGGTTTCGCCGGTCGGTCTTAGCCGAAAGCCCAAGCTGCTCGTAATGAGCAATTAATTCGACCTCTCGCAACACACACAGTCACATGTTCCCCGCGGAACAATACCCAAGATTCTCCCTTCTCCATCTCTCTAAGCTTTGCATTTAAATGAAACGCGCCCCCGGCAACATTAAAGAATCGAATTCTCCGAATTGCCACTGTGTAGCGGCTCTGAGCGGGATGTGTTCAGAGAATTCACGGGATCGCAGAAAAGAATCGCAGGAGAGGCGTGCGACTCTCCTTTATATATATACGTACACCTGGCATAGACACGAAATCAGGGCGCGTCCCATTGTGTATGTATACGGTAGAGCGACACGTGCGCGCGTTCACCTTTCTGGTGGTACTTATACGGCAAAGTCACGAGCGCGCGTGGATGCCGATTGCCCCGCGGGGCCGAAGCTTCTTCAACAATGCGCGCCTATCGTGAGCCTCCGCGAGGTTTTTTTTTGCTTTTTCACGAGAAAGTTTTTGCACGAGAGCAGCTGTACGAGTAGCACAATTAATAACGCCTTCGAATTGTGCCTCTGCGGCGCGCGTCTGTGTGGGTGTGCGGGACATCTCGTTTGATTTATCGAGGTGTGAGATTGACGAGCGGGGAGGGAGGAACAATGCTTGTATCAACGGCTATTAGTCGTGTTTAGTCTGCGGTTTGTATACATATAGGTACGTTGAACTTGCGCAACCCGGGTGACGAAATTAATGCTAATGTCGGTGATATCGGCTGGCCTTTGTTTTTTCTTCCGTGCACCAGTGAAATGTATCGTGTTTCAGGGGGATAGGAGGATTCGATGCACACGTGTTAATGGCTAATTATGTGTTTTCATTGTTCTTTCGATTACTCTTGGCATTGTTTGCATTTCGCAGAGTTTCGTAAATCGTAGAGTCGAAGAAATGCGCTAATATACACGAATGAATTTCATATAAAAGAATTTATCATTAATTTAGCTGGATGATATTACTCGTCGTTCCTTACAGCGTGAATTTTTACATCTTTCGACACGGTTGAATCAGTGGGCGAAGTAGGCTGCCTATCGATCGGGCCAATCATCCAAACGCGGCCAATTATCTCCCAAACTCGCGTATGCAAATGCAGCCTCATCGACACTCCATGCATCTATACTTATATACATTCCTGCAGAGTACCGCGCGCGCGCTCGAGCAATTTTTCTCCATCGTCTCTCTCCTGTACAGCGGCTCGTCATCCGTTAATGAATTAATCCCCCCATAAATACACGTCTCCCCGCATGTGGGTGTGTTGTGCACATCTGCCGAGCGAAAGAAATGACTTGGATACGAGGCAGACAATCGAGCCGCGCCGGCATGGGTTGGGTCTCGTACATACACCGCATAAAGCGAATCGCCTCGAGCGAATCGTGTGGCTCCCGCGCCGATATTCGCGGAATTATCTCGAAAGTCACGGAGAGGAGCGCGCGAGGCTTCTACACACATACGTATATACATGTATGCATAGCGTAGAATGCCCGTTAAAGGGCGCCGCGATATAAATGAAGCGGCACGGCGGTTGTAGCGAGAGCCTCGTTACGTCAGACACGTAGAAATGACATTATGAAATACACCGAGGTTGGAGAGTGGAGGGCTCTGGCATGGCTCTCGGTATAAGAGAGTAAAAGTTAGCGCGCGCGCGCGTTTCTAGAGACCGAGGGAAGAGTGAGTGAGTTTGCGATGTTGCTGCAGCCTCGGTGATTAGATGGGATGGAGAGATTAGCAGGTGGATCGTTGCGGTGTGTCTTTTTCTTTTGCGCGGCTTTCGGAGCTAACTCGAGATCTGAGCGTCGCTCTATTTAAAACTGTAAGTAGTGGACACTGTCGCTATTTTTAATTCTAGGGAGGTTTCGATGAGTAAGCGGACCTCTGCGAATTATACAGGTGTGGAAACGAGCGAAACGATAAAGCTTTTAGCCTGATGATTCCCAAGTGATGTATCGCGATACTCCGAGCTACCGCGCAATGAAGCGTGTAGCCTACATATAGGACACGAAATCGGTTTGCATCTAGTTACCAAACTGAAGTTGGAGAGGAGCGCGCGTCTGTTGCGGAATAGGAAACTATTTTTGGAAGCCGACCGATACTCCGACATATTCCACCCTCCCAACTGTCGTTAACCAGACACCCTTAGCTTCGTCCTCTAGTTTTGCGTTAATAAGGTAAAGCCATTCGTATCCAATTGTTCGATCGTTCCATCTCGATATGAAAACCGATTACACAATAATATATCCAACAATCGTTAACCTCTAGATCGCATCGCTGGTTCCGCGAGTCATCCCAACGTATAAACCGCGTATACAAAAGAACATTTATATACCCACGTGGCACAGGCGAGTGGTGTTAGCGGGTCAATGCTACCGTTGACATATTGGCGCGGGATTCCTCGCGGGGCGCAGCGGCTCTCGCTCCACGAGGAAAGAGAAAGGAGCGTCTAATAGAGAGAAAGAGAGAGATAGATAGAGAGAGGGAGAGAGTGCCCGGCGCGGCGCGGGCCGTTTGGCATTGCATCGTTCAAGGCCGCGCGCGGATGCACCGCCGCGACGCCCCGGCAATAAGACGATCTGGACGGATAAGCAGCCTCTTTTATATTCCTTACTTATATGTATATGTGTACGATGACGGGGAGAATATATGCATTAATCGTGGAAAAACTGACGAAGGTGCAGGTTTAAGCGAATTATTGTTGCGTTCGCGGTCTTTCTCTCTGATCGAGCGGTTGCGCAATACTCGTGTATATATGGTAGAGGAGAGGTTTTGTGTGTGCATCTTGGCTTTTGTCGAAGCAGCGACGTGTATTCGGTGTTGTAATCGTGTGCTCGATGGGTTATTGAGACTGGATTCCTTATGAGCTTTTTCTTTCTCTGCTTGTATGTGTGTGCACGGATGATACTTTTGGAGTTCGATTGTTACGGGCTTGAAATTTTTAAGGTCTGTAGGTGGATAGAGTTGCGGCTACGTGCATTTGGTTAAGTATATTATGCATAAATTTATCCATAAAATTTATTGCACAAGCTTTACAACGCGTATTACATCAAAAAGCAAAAAAGACTCTCAACGACAACTCGACCCCGCGAATACCCTTAATCCACTCCATTGTTAAAGCAGCCCGAATATATACACGGTTACACACATTAAAACCATCCAGAGTTGCATAAATAAAAGCCGCACGTTAAATGCGAAACAAAGTGAATCCTTTTAAGCGACACATTTAAAAAATGCATCCAAAAAGTATACGCGATAGATGCAGCAGCAGAGTTAGATAAAGCGCGTTTTATTGTTCGCCGTCCGAATCTTGACGTCCGCGTCTCTCATCTCTCGTTTCTCTCGCTCTGTCTGTCTGTCTCTCTCTCTCTCTCTCTCTCTCTGTTTGCATTTGCTCTTTGAAACGGGGAATGTCTTTTGTGAAGTACACCGCTATAGCAGGAAAATCAAAGGGACTAGCTGCCGTTGCTGGTGCCGAGTTGCCGCGGTGCCTCCGCGAATAACGTGTATCACTATCGCGATCAAAGAAAGTGCTTTTATAGTTTACGTAACTCTCGATGCTGGATCTCAAAGCTGCGAGTGGCAAAAATTGGTTCGCTATTATCGTTCGAGTTCCAAGTTTTTATACGCTTCACAGGTGCACACGAGAAAGCTTTTCATTCGAATAAGATCGCGTAGAATTAAAATAACCTCATATTTCAGTTCTTAGTAGCATTCCAGTTAATTTGCCGGAGCGTCAAAAACGCTCGAGAGCCGTTAATCACGATGCACATCAGCGGCTCACGTTTTTCGGCTCGATCACGAAGTCTATCCTCGAATACAAACCGTCTGGCTGCACGAACTTCTTTCTCGCCCCTCCGACGCGAAACGAAATGAAAGAAAAAACTCTTACGGCGCTCTGCGGTGGGCAATCATTCAAATTCATCGGAAAGCGAGAAAGAAACTAATTACTCGTCCTCGTCGTCGCGGTGGCTAGAAGAGAATAAACGAAAGACTCGCATTGTGGAGCGATGGATTTCGCAACGAGTTTTGTGTGCCGCTGCAGTCGCTTGCTCCTCTCCTTGGCCTCTCTCCGCTCGCAAAGAGCCGCACATATATAGGTATAGGTGGATTTTTGCACGACGCCACCTGTTATTACATTCTTCATTAACTATCTCTGCGTCTCCCGCCGTCGACCGCCGCAATTCTCGAGCGACGCGTCCTTTCTTAACGCTCCTGCTGCATTTGAAATCGCAAGCTGATTATGTATATGAGATGTGGAATGGCGATGATGCAGAATAAACTTTGTTGTACAGATGTAATATTCGAAGTGTACGCGGCGAGTTGCAGACTTTGACTGAGTATATCTTTTAATGATCGTATTAAATGTTTAATTGCGAGTTAGAGGTTATTAAGGAGTGGGCGAACACTGTTTGATCTGCGGTTAATCAGCTGATACTTATTATAGCGTTCTAATATTCCTCTTACACCATCTGTTTTTTTTCTTATTCCAAACGCGAAGAAGCTAATACGCGAGTTTTTTCATGTATACTATTTCAAAATATCGCGTCTCGTGCCGTTCTAACGGTCGACATTTCACAAATAAATAAATAAAAAAAGCGCACCATCCTTGAAATCGCAACTGTAACTTTTCATCTTTCTACAAAGGCGACTCATCACGAGTTACCACATACACACGCGCCTCGATTGCAAAGCACTGCGCGCACATTTCGAACTCGAGCTAAAACTTAATCGTAAATTATCTTTAGTATAGCCGTTGCGTATCAGAGCTGCTCCTCCATTGGAAAGGACCCCATATAGCAGAAAAGGAAGCGTCAACGTCGGGGTTGCGAAAGGAGAAAAGCGCGCGACGACGACACACGTAGTGGCAATTATAAATACCGGGAGACGAGCTACATAATAATCATGGTCGAAAAGAATTTTTCCACATTGTCAGCGCGCATAGCTATAGCCGCCGCGCCATTGTTATCTTTTGCGAGCGCGCGCGACTAGAGAAAAAGGCTCGATCATCCTCTTACACCGGGGCGTTCCGATGCCCGTGTATATATATATATGTATGTGTGTGTGTGTGTGTGTGTGTG
>UELV01135617.1:0-21933 GCA_900490015.1 Megastigmus stigmatizans | reverse complement strand
TATATATATAACTATAGAAGTGTTGTAAGCATGAACATGGTGTGAACGTGCCGCTAGTTTACGAGCTGTTAAAGCATAATATCAGAGATATTCAACTCCGGTAATATATCAAAACTAAGTAGTATGCTCAGAAGTAACTAAAAATTATGTTATTCGCTTTTTAAAAAATTAAAAAGACAAACAAATTGAGATTTTTTATCGTATTGCGAAAACTTTTATATATACGCGTGAGTATTTATAATTATGGTATAAAACATTTTTTAAGGTTAGTCACTTTACTGTCGAAGCAATATGGAATTTTTATATAATATAATATCAATAATATTAATCAGTTTTTTAAATACTTGTCTTATCAATTTTTGTCTTATCTTTACGAAACATTATATATAATAGTGAATAAAATAATTTATATTTCATAATTATGTGTAAGTGACACAATTATAGTATACAGTTATTAATTTCTAACAAACACAAATTCTTTAGTTACTATATTTACAGGTATTCAGAATATTAGTAGATAATCATGTACAGTAAATTAAGTGGTAACTTATTATCAATCTCAATGTCAAGAATTACAACTTTTTCAACTGTTAGATATGCTCACTATTCGTAAGTACTTTGTAATTGATCATCAGCTATAATATACAACTTTTAAACTATTTTAAAATAATTTATTAGTAGCAGTAGATGTGGATTCAAATAAAAAAATAGATACTTAATTAAAGATTTTTTTGTAAATTTTTATTTATGTCATGATATCTTTATAGAATGTTTTAGTGTGTCAATATTTACTTAATAAATTTTAGATTATTCAGGAATTTTAAATAGTTAAAAGCTCACTTTGTACTTCACTATATTGCAAATAGAAATACTTTTTAGATGTATTACAGTTAAAATTATTGTTATTTACAGTTGTAAAGTTTTGGTCATTGGTGGTGGAACAGGTGGCTGTACAATTGCAGCAAAACTATCCAAGAAATTTGATACAGCTCCAAATCATGTTATAGTTGTTGAACCTAGTGAGGTGCACACTTTTTTAAAATTATAAATAATAAAATAATATTTGAATACATTTGTTTAATCAATATTATTTTTAATCAACAGGTGCATTATTACCAACCATTATTTACATTAATAGGAGGCGGTGAAGCTAAATTTGAATCATCCAAAAAATTAATGAAGGATGTTCTACCTAAAAAAGCACAATGGCTTAAAGATAAAGTTGTGTCTTTTTCACCGAATGAAAATAAAATAAAGACAGGAAAAGGAGATACTGTGGAATATGAAATCATGATTGTTGCAATGGGTTTAGAGTTATATTGGGATAAGGTTAAATCTTTCAAATTTAATGATTCATTGAAACAATGAATTATATTTTGATTATTTTGGTGCTCTATTTTAGTTACCAGGATTAGTTAAAGCTCTTAAAGATTCAGAATCTCAAGTGTGTTCTATTTACGGGTCTGAAACGGCTTCAAAAGTTTTTGATAAAATAAAGAAAACAAAAGAGGGCAATGCATTATTCACATATCCTAATACACCAGTCAAGTGTCCTGGAGCTCCTCAGAAAATTGCGTACTTATCGGATGATTATTGGACTCGTGTAAGTAATAATTAGTATATAACTAGATAATTTTATTTCTTTTAATATTAATTATTATATTATTATATTGATAATTAAAAAATTATATTTAATAGACAAAAAAGCGGGATAAGATTAATGTGATATATAATACAAGTTTGCCAGTTATTTTTGGTGTTAAAGTATATGCTGATTCACTTTGGGATGTTTGCAATAAACGAAACATTCAAGTCAAAATTCAGACAAATTTAATTGAAATTAAACCTGAGAAAAAAGAAGCAGTATTTGAAGACTTAACTAATGCAGATAATAAGTACACTATAAAAGTATGTAATTTTAGTTTAAAAAAAATTTGACTTATTGTATTATAAACTTGTCTTGCTTTTTACTTTTAGTATTCTTTGCTGCATGTTACTCCTCCAATGGGGTCACCAGAAATTTTGAAACAGCATGAAATTCTAACAAATAAAGCTGGTTTTCTTGATGTTAATCCAAAAACACTGCAACATATTAAGTTTAAAAATATTTATGGTCTTGGGGATTGTACAAATTCTCCCAATTCAAAAACAATGGCTGCAATAGGTTTTTAGTTTAATTTAATTTGTTCTATTATAGTCTGAATCAATTACTGCCAGAAATTAGTTAATAGCTCCATATAATTTTTTTTAGCCGTACAAGCTAAAGTTTTATACAAAAATATACTGGCTTATCTAGCAGGAGAAGAAATGAAAATGGTCTATGATGGATATGCATCTTGTCCATTGATCACTGGACCTGGAAAATGTATTCTTGCTGAATTTGACTATAATTTAAAACCAAAAGAAACATTCCCAATAGACCAAAGCAAAGAGAGGTTATCTATGTATCTTTTGAAAAAATATGTCTTACCATATCTGTACTGGCAATTAATGCTCACGTTAGTATTTTAGTATAATTTCTAAACAGTATATAATACAACATAATTTAATTTAATTTTTTTTTTAATTTTAGAGGTTATTGGAATGGACCTGAAATATATAGAAAAATATTTAGTCTTATTAAAAAGAAAAATGTTACCTCAACAACAAAAAAATAATTTTGCATAATAGAATAGATGAATCAAAAAATGGTTACTTTATAACATAGCAATGGAAATAATGTAAGCACTGCAACAGAGTTGAAGCCCTACATTGAGCCTATAGTTTTTTAACATTTTTAAAGTGTTGGAGGATTGAATTAAAATTTTATACTGCATTTAATTTATGTCTAAAATTTATATAAGGAAATTGTATATAATGTTAGATTTTGTATATAATGCAAGATGCTTTTTTAGCAGCTTATCTATAAGAAGAAATTTGAATGATTCAAACAAGAAAAAATGACTTATATTTGTTAAATTTTTTGAATTTATATAGTTTAATGTTTTAATTTGGAACGAGCTAGTAGGATAAAATTTAAATAAATAATAAAAGTGATAAGATAAAAGTGAAGATAAAATTTTAATATAATGTAAGATTTTATATACCCTTGTAATCAAAATAAAAACATATTTACAACTTATTGATGCTGTTGCTGATTAAAATGACTAAGTATTTACCTTCCTTATGTAGGATTAAGGAATTCATAGATACGAACTCAAATGCATCAATAAAAAGTAAAGAGAGTGGCAGTTATAGGTAGTAATGAAGAAAAACGTGCATAAAGTTTAGCAAATTGATGATAAATAATAATATGAATTTCGTATTCATCAAATGAACGGTTATCTATAAGCTATGACAAGACGAGTAAGACGTGCTTATTCAAATTTTTTCCGTAAAATAAGAGTTGCGCGCGTGATGCGTGCGCATTTTAATATAGGTAAGTACATAATAGTACATATACAAGGTATTCACGAGCCACTGTAAGCGGAGTATATATGTTACCAAAGAATCCAAATTGACTCTTAAAAAGTGTTGTTCTTTAATGATCTAAATAAATGACGAAAGAAAACATGGCTTTTTCCGCGACAAACGCGAAAGACACTGGTCAAGAAGGACCAATTCGTTGTATTTTTTTTTCTGAATTTCATCCAACGGCTGGTCCAAAAATATCTTGCCAGGTTAGTTTCTACAACGTTTATTTGTTAAACGCACTGATGTTGAAGTTGAAATTTATTATCCAAGAGAATAATAAATAATTTAGTTTATTTACTTATTGTCAAGGCGGTTTCTTGCTAATTTTGTATGTATGTGCACTGAGTTAACGAATTGAAGAAAAACTAACCTTAATAACTTATTTATTAATTACAGGTGCCAGACAATTTTATATCAAAGGATATATTCGATAATGTCAGCGTATATATTATACCGAAAGCACAACTTCAAAGGAGTACAATTACTGTGTTTGTATTTTTATTTTTTGCACTGACGATTCGCGGAACATTGTAGTTGCAGCTGTACGTACGTTTACGGATGCAGGAGACTTGACAATTGACAGATAAGAAATTTCCCCCACCACCTTGTGCGATTAATAGTAAATTGCGAAAACTTGTGCGAAATTCACGCTACTACAATGCTCAGCCAATATTATCGTGATCCTTTCATGCTTGTTTATCTTTTTCTTTTCTTAGTTTATGCGTATTTTATAACAGATATTCTTATGCAAATTGTAGGACTCTAAAAGACTATAAAATATTGGGATTTCCTGTTAAAATTGATAACAAAAAATACGCGAGAAATGCATTTTACTTTAACCTCTGTTTTGTTTGTGATGCTGAAGCAAGGACAGTGCATTATGAACCGGTAGTAAAGAAAATGTCTGATTTTTTGGTAATAATTTTCTATTATCTTTTTATTATCATTTCAATTGGAGGTTAGTTTTCAAAATCTTATTTCATGCTTTAGATGGCTTTAGAAATAGAAAACTGTTTTTTGTCAGCTTCGGAAGATAAAACCAGACTTCCTGAAGTGTTAAGACAAGTTATGCACGATTTAAACATGCACAAAATGTGTACACTAACAGGTGAACAAATATTACAATTAATAGTCGAACAAAAATTCTAATTTCATTCAAGATTTTCACTGTGAATGTTTTTTTAGAGGGAACTATGACATCACATTTAAAAGTAGTTAGGTTAGCTCCAGAACCTAAACCAGTTCTCGACCATCAAGTACCAATATTTCTTGAAGGCCGAGAGGCATTTCGAAGTGATCAATGGGATTTAACTACTCAACAGGTACTACCATATATTGATGGTTTCAACCATGTAGCACGTATAGCAGCAGAAGCGGATGTGGAAAACAATCTGGTAAAAAGTTGTGTACAAAATCTTGTGTAAGTTGTTTTTTATAAAGTCATGTTGATCTAGTCAATAAATGAGATTTCATTCATTTGTTTTCTTTACTGCAATACAGATATTATGGAGTAGTCACACTTATTCCCATATTTCAATACAGTAATGTTTATTCCACAACACCAAAATTAAAAGAACTAGCAGAAAATCAACAATTACAAGTAAGGTGTATAGAGTACACTTCAAAATCACGTATGTACAAAATATTGATTATTAATTCTAAAAAAAATATTTCAATGAAATGTGTCTAAATGTAATATATGAATTCATCAGCAAGGCAACCAGCATATTTAAGAGATATCTATAGAATGTATGCCTGTATGACACACGGAAGCAGCATGAGAGATTTGTGTCAACGATTGAATCCTCAAAATTTAAGGATTAATGAGAGAAGGCTAGTGCAATTTGGATTAATTGAAGGACTCATACGCAGAGTGTACAAGGTATTATGCAGACTTAATAGGTTTATTACTTACTTTACAATTTTTATTTTTCTGTCATTCGTTAAATGTAAAAATATTATATTACGTATAAATAGAATTAAAAAAAAAAGATTTTATCAAGTATATGCAGCAACAACAATGTGAAATTATATGTTTAACTTTTTCAGATCTTATATGAGAAATAAAGTTTTACTGTTTACTGTAAAATATTTAAGAAATTTCATAAGTACAACTTTAAAAAAAGTAAAAATTCTTTTGTCATAGAATGCGTAAAATTGAATTTTACACACTGTTTGTCGTGTTTAAAATGCATTTTTCCACATAGTTAAAAATTTTAGATACGAAAAACAGTGCATAAAATTTGATGTCAAAAATGGACTGGCTTCGCCGGCCACTCATGCGTTCGATCGCTACTCGTGTGCAAAATCGTATTTTACGCAGTTGTTGCATAATATACTATTATTTTCTTTAGGTAATAAATAATCTAGCAAATCACATGCGGCACAATCACATTTATGCTTTTAGCCGCAGTCAGTTTTTTTTATGATACCTATGAAATAAATTCGCATAAGACACGTTTACTGACTTTTTAAAAATTTCTAACTCATCGCAAGAAAATTTATAGAGTAGTACAATGTAGTATAAACTTAATTGTAGCTCAAAAAGAGATTCCTTCAAAAGTCTGAGATTCATGACAATATCTCCTCTTTTTTTTTTCAGTATCCTATTCTTCTGCCAGGAGGATCGAGTGACGAAGGACGGAACAATCCTATTTACAAGTATTTCACTGGAGCTTTTAGTCTCGACGAGATTTGCTGCAGTACCGGACAGTCGGCAGCTCAAATCGAGGAAATAGTCGAGCGAGATCCCAGTGTGGTTATGCTGTGGAAGTGATGTGGCTAAAGCATCAGGTGAGAGTCGACCGCACGATTGAACTAATTTTTCTTTTTGATTGTCTACGTCCCTTTTCACTTCATTGTCTCCATCGTGCGCTTCACTTCGTTGATGTAGAATTCTGGCACGTTGTTCTCCCTCATCTCTTTGCACTTGCGCTCCATAGCGTCGCGCAACCGTCTGTTGCGCTGCTCAGTCTGTGCGCGAATTGCCAATCCCTCCTCGAACTTCTTTTGCTGGGATACGATCCTTTGCTTCTCTTTCTCGTTCACCTGAAATTCAAGTACAAAACAAAATATATCATAACATGTTTTTTTTTTAATTTTTTTTTATTTTAGGAAACAGTGCAAGAAAATATTAGGTCAATATTAAGCTGATATCCAAATATACTTTCATTGCGCTAAATGATACAATGTAGTCTATTTTTTACATAACGTAACTAAATATTTTAATATCTTACGAACAAAAAGCAGACTGAAAAAGAATCGAATTTTCATGTATAAGTGGACGAAGGATAAAAACCCATCCCTTGACATTTTGTCGAAATAATTTATCGCTGTATACGCAAATAATTTTCTATGTCCCTCGATGAAAGCATATATATAGTTAACTACCTGCTTCAAAATCTCCGTCCTATGAATGAGCGCCAGTCTGCGCTTCTTCTCGAGTGCCTTCTCCTCGCGGCACATGGCCTCCTTCTGGAGCGCCAGTATCTTCTCGAACTCGATTCTCTCGCGCTCTATCTCCATCGCCTGTAGCTTCATCTTGTTGTTGATCTGGGCATCGCGGGACTCGCGCAAGTCCCTCTGTATATCTGCGCGTTTCAGGGCCTCCTCCTTCTCGCGACGTCGCCACTCACGCTCCACCTCCTCCTGTATGCGGTTAGCGTTCAGCTCGTCTATCTGGGCCTGAAATTATACAAGTAGGGATCGCATTTTTTTTTCTTTTATCCGTATATCAAAAGTTTGCAGGAGCGAACGATAGTAATAATAATATGATGTGCGTGTGTGTACTTGAACTCCTTGGGCTTGAGCTGCTTGGGCGGCAAGTCTCTCCTTCTCGCGCTCCTTGCGCAGATGCTCCAGGCGTATGTCCTCGGCTATTTTGGCCGCTCTTGCCTCCTTCTCGCGCTGGAACTCTTGAATTCTGCGAGAAATACACACGCGGACTCGTTAATCATCGTTTGGCTAGGGAAAAGACATATATGTGCTGTCACAGACCTCATGTCCATTATGCGGTTCTCCTCCTGCTCCATAGCTTTGAAATTCCTGAGTCGCTCGTTGCTCTCTATGAGGTCGCGCCTCGCCCGCTCGTGATCCTCGTTTCTTTCCTTCATCTTCTCGATTTCCGCCTCCATCTGGGCGATGTTGTTGAGATTTCCGAGTCGGCTCTCCTCGCGTTTGCGCTCGTACTCGAGCACGCGTTCCTGTTCGTTCAGCTCTATCTGCTCCTTGAGTACCTGGGCGAAGCTCAGCTGACGGGCTGCGTGCTCTTGTTCCTTACGCTCCTCCTCGCGCAGGCCTTCCAGACGATCCCTCTCCATGATCTCGTTCAAGCGCTCCTCCTCGGCCTCTTGTTCGCGCATCAGTAGCTTCTTCTCGGCTATCTGCGGATTCGAAATTTACATTTGATAATACTTTATCGCATCCGACACTTTATCGCCTTGT
Source organism: Megastigmus stigmatizans (assembly GCA_900490015.1). Taxonomy (NCBI): domain Eukaryota; kingdom Metazoa; phylum Arthropoda; class Insecta; order Hymenoptera; family Megastigmidae; genus Megastigmus; species Megastigmus stigmatizans. The sequence goes on along the minus strand of UELV01135617.1, from coordinate 14,037 downwards.
ATATATAACGTTTGGAATAAATTTACAAGTATACATATATATACAGCTGCTTGAGATCCTTTTTTACTGGCAATTATTTAAATTGAAAAGTTTCGTATACATTTGAAAAATAACTTTAGTTCCGAGAAGCTTTTCATTTCAGCGATTCTTTTAACTGCCGAGACTTCTCGGATGATGGAAATGCTGTGCTTAATGAGATTATCACACTCATACCGTAAATCCAATCTACTCTGTGTATGTATTATACAATTTAATATGAGAGTCTGAGCCTTTTGAGATTCTAAAAATAACGCACGGAGACACGAAAACACGCTTTGTAAAATAATCCATCGCGTTATATTAAAAGCTTTTCACGCGCATTGTCCTGAAATTCAATTAATTCGCATTCGTTGCGCGAAAAGCACAAAGAGCGTTTTTTTTTGCTCCAGATTCGTCGAAAAGCCAGAGTAATATATATTATACGTAATAAGTTTTCAAGGAATACTTTTCAATTAAAAAAAAAACTGAGCTCTACAGAGCTTGCTTATGAGCAGAGAAAAATCCTGCATATAATACACGTGCAGGTATATATATATCATTCACCTGAGCATCTCTGATGGCTCGGCATTTGTTCTCGAGTATGACCTTGTTGCACATCTTGATCTCCTCCTCTTGTTCGAGCTTGATATTGTTGGCGCGCTCAAGCAGATGCATCGTCCGCTGTCTCGCCTCTTCCTCGATATCGTTCAATCGGCCCTGCTTCTCATGGCTCCTTTGCAGATCCATTCGACGTATCGCCTCCTTACGCGCCATACTCTCCCTGTTTTTTTTTGTTTTTTTTTTACATTACAAATTTGTATATATATATATATCGATTCGCGGGATAAAGAGCTTGATGCATATCGAATTTGGAAGAATTTCTCGCTTACCGTAATAGACGTTCCTTTTCCCGATCGGCAGCTTCGAAAACCGCGTCGCGTTCCTCCTTCGTCGGATTGTGGCTACTTGCCAGTATACGCTGGTATTCCTTCCTCGTGATGATCTTCGGATAGATGATTCGCTCCTTCTCGGGAATCAACATCTCTCGATAGCCCTCTTTCTCGATCGCATAGGTCATCTGTAATTGTTCGTCAACCATCAATCACTTATATATATATATATTCTTTACCGATCGATTCTTGTTAAATTGACGAATTTATGCGTGCGATAAGGAAACGTTTACGTCAAGCTCGTGTCGTGGACAAGATGCTATTTGAATAATTCAGACGCAGCTTATCTGGGTATAAATTAGAAGATCCAGGCGATAACGGGGAAAAAAAGAAAAAAAAAACGTGTTCGCGATACATAGAATCAAATAGCTTGTTACATACGTTTTGATATAAAAGAACGAACAATGCCGCGTTAATTATATACAAAGACAAAAGCGCACACGCGCGACTATATCGCGCATCATTGATCTTAATTGCAAAATTCCTGGCTGAACGGAATTGAAAAAGGAAGAAAAAAAAAGAACTTGCCTCTTTGCCCTCATACGTGTGTCGTTTCAGATGAATCGGCCTGTTCTTGAACACCTGCTTGCACTCGCTGGGCTTGTGAATGGTGTATTCGCCGGGCGGGAATCTTGATCTGCTCGATGCCCTTGACATGCCGCTCTCCGACGTCCTCGCGCTCATCCTGGTTGCCGATTTCATTTTCGCAGCATCAACTCTCCTCCCTCTCTCTATCTATATCTGTCTCTCCCTCTCTCTATGGGGGGTTTGATGATCTGTGTGTGCTATAAATCTGCGTATTATTCAATCGCGTTGATTCGTCGACTCGATTAAAGAAAGAATTCCAGATGTATCTTTATAGAGGCTTTATCAATTAGCGCAAAAGCTGCACTCCGCTTCGGTTTATTGCTCGGTTCAATCATTGGCGAACCGATTTATATCGATCGATTCTTAGCCTAATCGCGACTTGATGCGCATCATGTAAATCATAAAATACTGGTAAATTGACAAGACCGATGCGGTGATTTATAATGAATTGTATCTTTTTTTTTTGATAAATTTAACGATGAAAGATTAATGTTTATATGAAGATCAATAGGATGATCGATGAGAATGTACCCTGCGGAACTTTTGCCATACTCTGCTATGAGATTTTTTCATTCAGTTATCAAACCCAAGTTTATATTTTCATCCCCATGCTTATTCTATCACTTCTGGCACAAATTCTCTTACTAACCTCCAAACTCGCAAAATAACCACTGCTCATTAAGCGTGTACGCAAACAAACCTCATCCAGCTTTATAATCAACGCATGCAAAACGTATAGAGGATCATTAAAAAGTAATTTCCTCGAGGTAAAATCATATGCATGCGCAAAATGCCCCACCGCACCTAACCTAACACGACAATAGCGAAAAAAAATCGGTCTGATTTTCAAGCTCACGAGCGGGACTCGGTAAAGGAAAGTGGCTCACCGGATACACGGATGAGAATTTCTCCAATTTGTCAGCTCACCGGCAGCTGCATAATCCAAACGGAGAGTGCAATGGATGGTCACAAGTTGTACATAAGCACTTAACAAGCAGTCGCGGAAACGAAACGACGAAGCGCCGACCGATTGTCAACTGTATATCCATACACGCGATATACTTCAGTTTTTCGCTCTCTCTCTCTCTCTCTCTCTCTCTCTCTCTCTCTCCTTGGATCTTCTCCCTACCCCCCGGTTTCGAGCTTTTGTGTTTGTTCGATACAGATATCAGGCAACCCCGAAAGAGAAAGACCGAGGGAGAGCGTGAGTTAGTCGAGGATCGATCGCTGCACGTGTTTAAGTAAGCGCCTGTCCGACGCCTATTAAGAAGCTGTTGATTCTGCTGTCTCTTCTGCTTCACCAAGAATTATTATTATATGTTTTATTTCGATTTTCCTTTTCTTTTTGGTCTGCAAGATGAAAAGGAAGTTTTTGAACGATACGTGGTGGACTGAATTTATGTTGGATATTTTATGGTGGTTTTTGTAAAACACAGATGACGATATAAAATCGTGTTTAATTTTAATAAACATATGATGAGACTGATTTATTTTTTTTGTTTCAATTCTCCCTTTTTTCGATGCGTATAAATTGAAGAGCCAGGTTCAATAAGGGGCTGAGCGCATATTTAGCTCTTCTCGATTTTAATTTTTGTATCTATAAGAGAACTAATTATCGGATAAACAAAAACAAATGATACATTCGTTATGATTCTTGAGCTACATACTCAAACACGTTTTTAGTTATGCACCCTCTTATTGTATCCAGCCCTTTAATTATTCTAGCAGGAAGTGCCATTAACAAAATGTAAAAATGACGTTATATTTCAATGTAGATTTGGAGTTATTATATCTGGTATAATAAGAGTTTTTTGAAGCTGTACGAATGATACTATTGAATAAACTATGAGAAAACTACATTGTACCTATTAGATCGTTTCTATTTGCTACGCTGTAGTAAAATAATATATACACTGTATTTTACGTTTACAAGCTCGTATGGATTGTATATACCAACATATTACAATTATCTTGGACGCTCGCTATTAAAGTGAAACAACGCGATATAACTGCTGCAATCAATACTTGAAAACAAGTTCTGCGTCCAACAACCGGCTGTATTGATTTACCTTTAAAGAGAAACTAGTAAATAATTGAAACTACATTTTAAGAATCAGTACGGAAAAGTTAAGAAATAAATAACGCATGGTTTCAGGATACACTCATTGCTAGCCCTTTAACGACCCATTATCTTATAATTCAGCGTAAAAGCGAGAGGCTCTACATGAGAATCAAAAGTTTCTACATATATAGTCGTTTTAATAAGATCCGGATGGACTTTTGCAGAGTTGTAAACATTCAAGTTCCACTGAAAATAAGCTTACAAATAAAATATATAGATATTTTAAATAATGAAAACTTTTTAATCCGAAAAACGTTATAAAAATATTATAATATGAGAAAACCTCAATACTAATTTTCTTGGTTATTTTTTTTTTTTTCAATTCCAATTTCATACGCAAAAAAATTATTAAATTTTGTACCATAATAATTTAAGCATGTATAGTAAAAAAAAGTTCTAAAAATAAACTGTTTTTCTTATATTAAATTTTATTGGAAAATTGTAGATTGATGTGAATCTAGTTTTTTAATCAGCCGGTACGTTTTATTAAAGTATATGGAATTCATTTACAAAGATAAAATAAAATACTGATAAATTAAACTATTTTTAAAGATTTTATCATAATTATCGAATATTTTCAAATAACAAATTCTATTGAAACAATACTCATAGTCTCAACAAAGCATGAGAACCAATGTTATAAAACTTCCATAGTATAAGCACGAAAATTGATATCAATTGCTGGTCGAAAAGTATCGTAAGTTTTGTAAATCTGTATTTGTTCAATAAACTGTACGAATTTTTATTAATGAAATAATGCATTTTATTTATTTGAATTTCTCTAGTTTCTTTCGCATCTTTAAATATTAAAAATATAAAGCCGTACCAAAGATTTAAAGCATGCGAAACTTATGCACTTTTAAAAATTTATGTATGATTATTATAAAAATATCCGTTTCGTTATGTGCGATTCAAAGAAAAATACCAACAACATATAAATATAGATAAGTTTCCATGAAAAACAAACAAGAGCAATGTTATATTATTTAGAATATCAAAATATGATGCAATTCCTTCAGTAGCAAAAGATCTTGTATTAAAAATTAGTATCTTACTAAACATGTCTGCAACTACTTTAGTCTACTCAATGGTAAATAAAATACATTATAAAAATGAATTTATCGTTCCTTTTAATCATTAATAATGGGAAAAGGCTAAATTGATTGTCATGGACCGCAGTAAATTTCAAACAACTTTTTTATATAAAATTGCTTGCGACGTTTCGGGGGTCCAACAAACTACCCTCCTCTCTTCTTTAATTAAAAATATTCTTTAATTAAACCAAAAAACCACTATGGTCACTCACAATTACTTAAATTACCCATAAGATTTATAACTAAGAAATGGTTCATACTTAAAACAAAAAACTGCACATTGAACCAACCGAAACCTTATACTGAAAAAACAAATTTCACGGGATAATTAACAGAGTTGAATATATATATATATATAAATTTCATTCAGAAGCACTAGAAAGAGAGAAACAGAACGTATATATGAGAAACAGAATATATATATGTAACGAAGGGAAGAAAGGAATAATGGAAAATCGAGCACAATACGAACACTCCTAGCCGATAAAGCAACAAAGACAAAAGAGCGGAGGTAATACACGGAAACAGCGATCAACATGTAATTGAAAAAACATTGCAAAGCCATCCTACAGTACACATATAAAGCTAGGCAAGCTGTAGTACTGTATCATATATCACTCGCATTGGAATAATAGCTAAAAGCAAATGACAGAGCATTTGACAGACGGAGAGACAGGAAGAGAGAGAGAGAGAGAAAACAAAGAAGATAGCAGGAAGACACATAAGGTGCCATCGCGATCGACGATGTGTATATGTGTATATATTCCCTCTTCTCCGGCGCGTATATATAACTCGAGGTTCCGACGAACCCCTCGGCTAAGCCAGCGAGCATCACGTCCCCATATATGTCGATGTATATACGTGGCCGTGTCGCATTCGCTGTTTGCAGACTGATGCACGTTGCGACGAGGGAAAACGGACGCGCCTTTACATTATGTGGATATGCGAAAGTTTGCGAGCGAGCTAAATGTACGTTATTGTTGAACGGGAAAACGAGTAAACTTTTACCAAATTATGAGGGATGATGGATTATAATGACTGACTGTTTTGGCCCTAATATATAAGTCCCCGATATATTTGCTTATACCTTTATTGGAATTAAAAAAAAGCATGTTTTTGCACATACATATAGGAAACGAAATGTAAATGTAATTTTTATTACCAAAGCATCATATCTCAGAACTAGAGCTGGGAGCGATGTATTTTTTACTAATTAGATGTATAGAAAGAGTTCTCTTAAGAATCAGTCTATCATCCAGATTCGAGCAGTAAGCCGTGAGGAGGCGAATCTTGACGGACACTTATGTTTTTCAAACTCTCTTTTTTAATATCTGGAATATTGAACGAGAAATACAAATTAATATTATAATGAATAACAAAAATCGGTTCAAATTGAATAAAGGCTTGGAAGCATCTAAAATTGTTGGTAGTGATAAATTAGTGAAAATGCTGTAAATTATGTTTCGGTTTTTCCTAATTGGCCATAAAAACAGTGCAATACAGACTAGTCTGAAAAAAACTATAATCAATTTTTTCCCAGGACATTTGCATAAAAAGTTACAACGCCGAAATTCGAGAGGGAAGAAATATCGGGATTCGAACGTTCATGAGCTAAGTAAGTCACATGTCAAATTCACAAATAACTTTTGAAATTGGTTTCCCATACTCTGACTCCCAAGTATAAGTATAGCGTACGTGAATTATAAATTGAGTTATTAAACACAGTTTGAAGTTTCTGCGACAACTTTACCTGTTACATGAAACTTACAAGACTTGTAATTAACGAATACCTTACTTCAACGAATATTTTACATTCTATAATAATTATAGGCAGCGCAAAATATAAATTGAGATAATTGGACGTATGCCTTAATTTCAATACTAGGGACATTCGTCAGACAAAAATTGAATCGAATTAGTCCAAATCAACGAGCGACGAGCAATCAGGCTTAATTGGTTTGTTTCGATGTAATTCGATTGGTCCCTTGCTCAACGGCTGATTGAATGAAATGAAAATTTAATAGACGCTCATCATGGTCAAAATATAAATTGCGACCAAAATTATGAGCGTATATACGCAAGACTTACATTTTCAATATTACACAAAGGCGATACTTTTATACAGCACTTTCAATAGCAGTCGCTGGGAAAAATTAATTTCTGTCCCTTGCAAACGGATACATGCATTTCTCGTTTGATTAGGAACAAAAGTATATAGTCGAGAAGCTATAAATGCAACAGAACATAAATTATGCAGTGCATCACTATTATAGTGTAAGAAGAGGAAAAAAAATAAGTGCGCGCGGAGATCTAAATGTGAACTACGCGACGTTATCTAATGAAAAGATATACGTTATTATCTTATGTCTTTTACAGCAACAAATCTCCAAAGTGAATATAATAGTGAATACGGGAGTGAGCTTTATACCTGAGACTCAATACACGGGCGCTTGTATTCACGATGTACACGTAATCTCCATACTGAGTATTTTATATTCTGGCTGACAACGAAAAAAAAAAACTACGACGGCAGTGAATATCGTATATATACGATCGAGATTCGCGAGTAATAAAACAAAAAGCAAGCATCGCCAGTAAAATGTTGAGGAAACGAATTACACCGAGCCCAAGAAATACTTTTTGCAATGCGAAAAGAGAGGAAGAGAAAAGAAGAGAGTACGAAGGTTTTTATCGTTAGGCTAGACGAAAGAATATATATGCTGTCCAACCGGACTCGATGGAAGGGTGTCTATAAATATCCGATGATCGGAACCTTTATTAATTATTAGTGGATAGGCGCGAAAAACTCACTGTGCGCGAATGCGCGACAGAAGGAATAATAAGCGATTGGTCTTTTGTTCTTTTTTTTTTCTTTTATCTTTCGTTTTTGCATCTCTCCGTTTCGTTGCCTCGATATAGGTATGCGATGTCGATGATATTACGTTATTAGGTTGTTTGCGTCTCTATTATTCCGGACTGAAGCGCTGTTTTTATAGAGCCAACAAGGACGGAAAATATATAAGCTCGCGCAGGTACGATTTTTATGATCGATTAGTTTTAAACTTTTAGCAAATGTTGTTAAGGCCCGAGGGGAAGATTTTGTCGGTAAGCAATTAATTTAAACTACCGAAGTGAATCGAGACATTTTAAGTTTTTATTTTTAAATCGTTGCAATTGGCAAGAACATTAATATGAGTAGTTTGCGTCTGTGGCATTAGTTACGATTATTGCACTTCTGTTTTTAAGATCGCTAGTTTCGTTCTTTGTTCTTCTTTAGTCGCATTCCATGCCGTTTGAAATTTTTGTTATCTGTGTAGTGATACTGAAGCTTTAAAGATCAAATTTAGTGTTAGTTGTAGGCAAACAAACAAATACCTTGTTGACCGCAGTAAAAAATGTTGTGTTTTGTGTGTAAATAAGATAAATCATGTGGAATAATTTTAAATTAATTTACTTACGCCTCAGAATTGCAAATACCTATACAAAGAATGCAACGATTTATTTGTGCATGTATAAAGAATAAGATCATTCGATATAGACGGTAGACCTTTTTATAATAAAAATTGCTTATATATACAACATTATATATACAACATCTAACAAATTTAATCTGCATTTAAATGTGATTACATATATTAACAATACGATTTTCAATAATCACATTTTAATATTTTTTTTTTTTTTGTAAATTATAATATAATGTGTATACTTAAATAGCACATTCGATCAATTAAACAAAGCCTCTCTTCTTTAGTTTTGGAAAAATTGAATATACGTTTCAGAAAAACAATATCGAAATTACGATAAATTAAGCGCTGTCGAAACATGGCCCAAACCAATTTGAAAAGAGGTGAAGTTAAAGTAAATATCGCAATTAACAGTAATACTTTGTAACAATAAACCAGTCAATATCCCGAGTACTTGCGGTCAAAGTCATTCGATCTTAACTTCCTTTTTTTGGAAATATATACATATGAGGTATGAATCGCGGAGAAAAAAAGACTGCAACTGAAAGAAAGCATTATACGTATCTACACGAGCTAACCGCAAATGCTATTTTCGATGCGCGCGCGACTGCAGCTGCTCAAAACTTATATGCATGGCAACAAACTTTTTGTGAGATCAATAGAATCGCTTACGGGAAACGTCAAAGTCAGCCATTATCGTGTTATTACGGACTATCAACCGCCATTATATATTAAGTGTACGATGCTTACGCGCTGCTTTGATAAATATGCATCATAGAAATCGAATTTATAATAGCTACAAAGTAGGAAAAAGTTTTAATATGTCCTGAAAAGTTTCATTCCCATCATTGTGTACAATAAATAGAAAATTAAGTGCAAAAGTAATATAAGCGCAAGGGAAATCCGAGGAGACTGGTAACGACGTAGTCTCGCACAACGTTCACCAAATGCTTTTTATTTGCACGAACCATGCGTTTCAAGGGTGTCGGGCTCAAAAATCCATAGCGTTCGATTTTAATTATTTTTCACGAGAATTCGGCAGTACAGATCCCCCGTAATTAATCAAGAAATTCTAATTCTAAAGCCATAGTAATCAGCGAAAATTTCTACCAAAATTATTTCATTGGCTTCTTATCAGATCACATCAGCGCCATCCAAAAATACATGTTCCAATATTTTTTCCAACTCCAACAATCAAATATGTTTCAAAATATATATTCTGAAAACTCTATTTATCTAAGGAAATCGATAACTATTATAAACTCCTTTTTATTTAGCTTAATATAGTCGTTCTCGAATAGAGTTAATTGGAATATTTCGTGTTTTATTTATTTTCTTGTATGTATTTCAAGAATCTGGCGTTATTATATGAACGCGTGGCAGGTGAGTTTTGTGTGCGAGCAAGACAAACACAATTGTGGCATAAATATGTCAAAAAGTTTCCGTGATGTTCAATATCTTGGCTGCAGTGGATATCTATTTACGAAATCTTTTCATGACCTTAGAATCAGTAATACTTTACTGTAAATGTAGCTTTTTAAGTAATTTCATTCAAATAAGTAGGTGATAATATTGATGGTACGGTAAAACTTTAATTATACTTTCCTTCGCCATCTCACCAATGACGTTCGTTATTCTTACTTCTTCGTTTATTTTTAAGGATGATTCGAAGAAAAAATATGTTTTCAGCAGCTTGGTCTTATGCTTAATAATAAATATCTTTTATCGTTTGTCATTTCCAGGATTTATTATTTTATACGCTATTGTTGGAATTGCGCCTGCTTAAAAATAACCAGTTAATTTACTTTTAAGTCCTAACATAAATCTGTGCTTCGGGAAACGTGTTTTTAGCTGACAAGAGTTGCAAAATATTGCAATAATATTGACTCGCGTATAACTATGTATAAAAAAAAAAGATCAAATATATTGTAATTAAAAATGTCAGCCATTAGAAAAACAGGATATTATGATAACTTAACATTTGTTTTTACTTGGGAGTTAAATAATGGATTAAATAACATGTAATTGATAATTACAATTAATAATATATAATATAATATAGCGTTTATGTTCGAGCGTGCAGCTTGTGAAAACTGATAAATCAATTCAGTATACTTCTGCATGCAGCAGACGTGGATTTACGTACTGATGCGTGTATATAATTTCGTCTCCTTAAATTTCAGCCTTAACATTCATCGACAGACACATCAAATTAACAGCTGTTTCCACCTTATTCGAGGCCTAGCATTAAATATGATCCACTCCTGTCGCAAATCCACTTTCCGAGGCCGCACCTCGTTCTTTAACGAAACGTCTTCAGCCGCACTCTCGCGGCTAATTCCTTATTCACCATTACGCGTATATGTACGCGCGTCTAACAAAGGGAGAGACGCAACGCATAATTATGCACCTGTGGTACAAATATACCATTCTCTCCGGCGCCGCGTCTTAATTTTTATTTAACGCGAAATACAACGACACGCGGACCCCCGCAAACTATGTATACGTCTGGAAAGTATATCCTCGAACCGCACGATGCATATCGCTAAATATTCCATGGGGGTTTGGGCGCGAAGATGCGTCGGTGATGCGCTACGCGATGCATCAATTATGAATAAGCTCGATATGCTAGATCGATCGATATATAACATGTAAGGTGTATTATATACGTTGTTGTCTGCACGAGGGAGAATCGAGTGACGATACACTATCCGGGAGGCAAGATAAGCTCTTACGTGCGTTGCCGATGATGCGTGTAAGAGAAAGGCTGGTATATAGACGCGTCTGAAGTACTTCCTCTTTTAATTATGGATGGGTTAGCGATTGATCGGATATGTGCTGCTGCTGCTGCTGCTGCTGCTGCTGCTGTTTATGCTGTTGCTGCGCATGTGAGGTCTTTACTCGTTTGCACCTTTCACGCAATAATGGTTGAGTTATTGTATAATTGAAATATTCATGATTTTTAGTCTATAATTTACCTTACTTCAAAATTGAGGCTCACCTTTCAATTACGCATATGTAAGTGATAACCCTATGTAATTCTAATTTACTCGTCTGGTTATGATGCGTTTCTATAGGGCTATCTTATTTGAAGGATAATTAATACACTCAACAGTTTACACATTATTTGAATGCCATGTTTGAATCGAAGATTACAAGAATACTTTATTTATCATTTAAAATTATTATAAATTTGTGTTTGATATTTAAATTGAAAAAATAAATGATAAATAATGATTGTTTTCACATACTTGAAACGATTTCTTTTATTATCAAAATGTTTAATAAAACAATATTTCATGGCAATAACGATCTTGGTTCATATTTATTCTGAATAATAAAACGATGAGTTGGGTAGGAAATCAAGCTTATGTATACTTTCACATATCGAAATTCATGAAATAAAATTTTCAAACGATACGTGAGTGGAATTCGCGAAACGAAACTATCCAAAGGTTGACGCGAACTTCTATTTTTCGTGTCGGTGATGTCAAACACAGGAAGCGTATAGTGTTTTGCATATATGTGTCTACTCAGCAGTCGATTGACTCATTACCGGTTTTACTTATTTTCTACTTAAGTAGGAAAACGTAATCGTTGTCTCCTCGCTATATTTATACATGTTGCTTTTTCTTTGTGTTCCAGTCGCTTTTGTATTTTTTGTGTGAACAAATTACAGAGTTCCGCGAAAAGTGTAACATAATTCAGTCCAGCTGCATAACAGGAAAGCGATCATCATAAAATCTAATCAAACTATTTTTATTTCAAGTAAAATTTATGATTACTTAAAAAAAAGGAAAAAAATACATCGTAGCGCGCGGCAATTATATGCAAAAACGCGCAATCAAAATGCAAAACGATTGAAATTGACTTCATCTAGGCCCCTGCAAATTCAACGCGGCAATAATTAAAATCACACAATGGCCATCGAGCCAATTATCAATAAACCCCCGCTACTATAATTGGTGCTAATTCGAACGAGTCGATCCGGCGTTGGGCGTTAATTAAAGTCCGCGCAAAATTTGCATCTAAATGTTTCTCACGCGGTGTCCGATAAATTTTGATGGACATGCAGTCATATGTATACAGATAATTTATTCGCAGAGAGATACGGATACGGCGAAATACGCCGTGAGAACGAGCTGTGCGTATCTCGCGGGCTTATGCAACGATATAATAAAGAGCGTGAAAAATGTCGTGCGATTTGTTTAACGGATCTAATGCGCGTCAGATTAATTTATACTATATGTAGGTATTGATTGGTTGTCGTGTCGAAAGGGACTGATGTAATTGCCACATAGTTGGGAGATTGACTGGCTGGGATCGTTACGTTTTGCAAGTATAATTGCGGGTATTTATTATTCGCAAACGTTTCATATATATATATTTATGAAATTCTAGATATAGCTCTTTGTTACCGAAACCCTTTGTACTTTTTAAAAGCTGTTGGAATTAATAATGAATAAATATATTGACTATGTATCGACACCGTGTACGAAGAAAAACACGTCTACGATTTGCAACGAAAAAAAAAACCTGCCGAAGCCATTTTGCGACGAAGAATAACACTTTCACTACTTTTGCGGTGAAAAATAACACTTTCATTACTTTTGCGGCGAAGAATAACACTTTTATTACTTTTGCGGCGAAGCAAAATCCTCTACGTATATAACTTTCTTGGATTATGTTCCAAAAAAAAAACCATTTTCAATACTTTTGCGTCCAAGAATAACACTTGTAATACTTTTGCGACAAAAATGAACACCTCTATGCATAGCTATAACTCCACGTTATAATTGAATTTGAAATTAATGACTTACGACTGGAAAATAGACCCTTTCTATACAATGGGCGGTATTTATGAGGAAATGGTGCAAAGTGAGGTATGCGAGTTAACTAGGGTAAAGTCCTTTCTTTATATTTATTTAGTATATATATATATATTACTATGGAAAATATAGTAATATAGTGTAATATATAATATAGGATAGTAAATAGAGTATATATATGGTAATAAGCATAAAATCTGTTCTGTAACAAAATCGTTTATTATGAGCTCAATGTTTGTAGTAGCGATTATGGAACAGATTATAATGAATATTTTCAACATTCTACAGACTTGTTGTTGATTACTGCAGATGCGTATTATTTTTCATCTGGAATATTTAAGATGTGTTAGTTTTCGTCCGGAACACCTAAGACGTGTTAGTTTTCATCTGGAACATTTAAGACGTGTTAGTTTTAGTTTGGAACATTTAAGACGTGTTAATTTTCGTCTGGAACATTTAAGACGTGTTAGTTTTCGTCCAGAACATCTAAGACGTGTTAGTTTTCGTCCGGACTTTATAAATGTTTTTATTCGTATAGGGTGTCGGTATATAGGTTGTATATATAGTTGGTGTTATATTTAGGTAGAGTGCCTTTATTCTAGATGATTTTAAATGTGCATACCACTGCAGATAGTAAAAGACTATTGTAACACATGGTTGAAATTTCTAACTTCTAACATCTAACTTATCCTACTTGAAGATGATATGCGGATTTTATAAAAGTCATTGTGGATGTAACCCTCGTAACTAGAAAAAGCTTTCAAAGCAAATTGAAAAACAAATGGGGCATTCTCTGTCAACCCGGCCACCCCCCGTCCAAACTCAATTCTTGAGATAAATGATTGATTTTGGGCTTAAAATTCTCGGTTGGACATCTACTTTTTAAGCCCGCGTGGCGATTTTGGACCACTCAACCCCCTAATTCCTTAGAAACCACCCCTACCAACTCAAGCAAGCTAACCATAAGCA
>UELV01135616.1:0-17119 GCA_900490015.1 Megastigmus stigmatizans | reverse complement strand
GACATACATATTAGAATAAATAATTAAGTTTTTTTCAGTATATTAGGACCATATATACTTTTCAAAAGTAGAAATATTATTTCTACTTTTCAAATATCGGGATTATATTTTCTACTTTACTAAAGTAGACATTTCACACTTTCTACTTTTCTAAAGTAGTAATATCATTATTTCTACTTTTCAAATATCGGCATTATTTTTTCTACTTTACTAAAGTAGGAATATCGCACTTTCTACTTTACTAAAGTAGAAATATTATTATTTCTACTTTTCACGTATCGGGATGACTTTTTCTACTGCTCTAAAGTAGGAATCTGTCAATTCCTACTTTTTTGCGTCAATTTTTCTACTTTGGGGTTTAGAGTGTAAGTTGAATTCTATTGTCGCAATTTAGAATTGAAATGTAGCTTCGGTGTAAGCTTTCATTTGTAATACGATAACTGCTTGAAAGGTGAGTGTCCTTGTCGAAGAAAAAAGTCGCGGTTAAAATCAAATTCTTAATGCGCTAAATCAAACAATAGCTCGACTACAGGATTATTCCTATTATATCAGATTCCAGTTATGATTATCATTTACTGCATGCATGTATATTCAAACCTTATTATCTGAATCCATCACTGTATATACCTCTTCATGTATTTCAAAAAACATTGGAAAACATAAATCGTGCGAATTATCGTTATTTGTATTCGTGGTATATTATTATTGTTTGTTATAATTTTAGAACGAATTGGTTTGCTGTGGTGTTCTGTCTGGAAATCGTAACTTTGAAGGTAGAATTCATCCGAATACCAGAGCCAATTATTTGGCATCGCCGCTATTGGTTATTGCTTATGCGATTGCTGGAACCGTCGACATTGACTTCGAGAATGAACCTTTAGGTGATTGGAAAATAACATTAGAATTTAACGAGCGTATAAACATAAATATATAAGTTTTATTTAAAAATAGTTTTTCATTACATTCACGATTCATAAAGTATCTTAATTTACTTGCTTAATGTGTCTACAAATAACAAAAGTGTACAAAATTAATAGAATTGTTCCAAAGATTTAACTGACTTTGGTTTGTTAGCAATTCACGCATTAACAAAATAATATTTAAGTATAAATAAAGTAAGCCGCGTAGAAAAATTAATTTATTTTTCTTATACAACTTAAACTCAACAAAATTTTATTATTAAAATTGAAAGAAGCGATTCTCGGTACTCAAGCTAATACATATAAACTCACTTATTATCAATATATTTGTAATATAAAACAATCTTTTAAGACAAACCATCGGCGCTTCAATATTTTACGTTAAGCAGAACCATTTTTTTTTTCATCATTTTCGTTTACATGAGTTTATTTTTTTTATGTCGATAGGTCGCAGAATCGATGGAAAGGAAGTCTATTTGAGGGACATCTGGCCTACTCGTGCTGAGATCCAAGCTGTTGAACAGAAATACGTTATACCAGCAATGTTCAAAGAGGTTTATGCAAAAATCGAACGTGGTAGCAACAATTGGGCAAATCTGGCTGCACCGACGGGCAAGCTTTATCCCTGGGATACAAGTTCAACTTATATCAAGCTTCCTCCATACTTTGAAGATCTCCAGAGGGTAATAATAATAACAGTAATACCGGATGTAATGATAAAGGCATTGGAAAAAAAAGAAATTTTAATTTTGAATAATTTTATAGCAATTCGGGTATTAAAGATTCTACTTTTTTTATTTCTCATTTTATTGTTCACTAATCTAAAACGCGTAAATAATGAAACTTATACGTTGCTATTATACAATAAATATAAATTCCAGTTAATTATTCAGTGATGACTTTGTAAATAATGTTGCTCTTTGATCTGTGCTCTTTATTTATTTATTGTGCATAGGCATTTAATACCGAAGATCTAATGTAACTTTGTTTCGCAGGAGTTGCCTACCAGAAAACCGATTAAAAGTGCACGAGTTCTCTTAAATCTTGGAGATTCGGTTACAACGGATCACATCAGTCCCGCGGGTAGCATAGCTCGTAATTCCCCTGCTGCGAGATACTTATCCAAGAGAGGGTGAGTTGTAAATTTAATTTTATCATGTAATCCAATTATTTATAAGTTTCGAAGTAGATCTTAAAAATATTTGAAGTTTTAATAACAAATATATATAGTGCATTTTCAAACAATATTATTATAGAATAAAGTAATTATGATAAATTTATTTATAAAATTTGTCTAAGTATAAAGACTTTAATTAGAGTTTAACTATAGTAATGAAAATTATGTGTTTATATTACAGATTGAATCCAAAAGACTTTAATTCTTATGGTTCTCGGCGAGGAAATGATGCAGTCATGGCTCGAGGCACTTTCGCAAACATTCGACTATTAAATAAATTTATTGGCAAGGCTGGACCTCGAACAATTTACATTCCTACAAATGAAGAGGTTAGTTTGAAAGTAAAGCATTTTTCTAGCGAAAGAAATTTCAATTGATGATTGAGTATATCTTCCCGAAGTCCATCTTGCCGATGATGTACAATATTTGATAAAAGTTTCTTGGAAATCGTTACTTTTTAAAGATATCCAGTGTTTTATGATAAAACTTACAAGAAAGTACATACAATTTAATTTTTTTTTAAATCATTCTATTATGAATTGGTTACATCACGTGTTTACAAACTAATGTTTGTGCAGATGGATGTTTTCGACGCAGCAGAGAAGTACCAGACTGACGGTACTACCCTAATTGCGTTGGTGGGTAAGGAGTACGGCTCTGGTTCATCTCGCGACTGGGCAGCAAAGGGTCCATTCCTACTTGGTATCCGAGCGGTCATCGCGGAATCGTACGAACGTATTCACCGTTCTAATCTCGTGGGTATGGGTATCGTGCCATTGCAGTATCTGCCTGGTCAGACAGCCGAAACTCTCGGGCTTACCGGCTATGAGAGCTTCGACATCGACATTCCTGAGGACTGCCAACCCGGTCAAAGGATACCCGTTAAAACTGACAAAGGGCACAGTTTTGAAGTTATCGTAAGGTTCGACACCGAGGTGGATCTCACGTATTACAAACATGGAGGCATTCTGAATTACATGATACGCAGTATGATTTGAGGAGGTGTACAAGAATTGAAAAAGTGTTCACAAGGGATAAATCGTATGTGATTGATTTTTTTTAAAAACTTTTTTGTTGGTAATTTGTACATATAATGTATTGTTGCATTTTATACGAGATTATTTAATATATACTCGTAGTTTGAAAACTTATTGTTTTACATTTGCAATTAGCGATAAAATATTTTTAGAGTAATTAAATGAATTTTAGTTAATGGTGCGGATGAGAAACTAATTTGATTCGTTTCATGTATTTATATCCAATTGCATACAGTTTTATCCTGAATTTGTTAAACAAAAAAAAAGCGATTACAGAAGTGAGGCTTAGGACTTAAGTGGTTACTTAAATCTTGGGTTCAGGTTTGGTTGATTCAGAGATGTATTAATTAAAAAGTCTCTTAGCTCAATATGTAAAATGGCAATTCTAAAACTAGGAGACTTCAACAAAGTGAATGTAGAATGTATTTGTTATAAGTTGCTGATTAATAATTTTTTTTCTTTTTTTTTTGTTTTAAGAAATTGGCATTCCCAAAGATTGTCAATACGTTATTGATTCATATTTTTATATTTTACTAAAAAAAAAAATTTTATACAAATAAATGTACATCATGATCACTTGTCTTTGCATATGTATCTTAATACGCTGTACACGATAAATTGTTAATGAAACTTTTCTGAAAGCTACTTCTTTTTTTCTATTGCCCTAGTTTGTACATATTCACCTAGCGCTCGCATTTAACGCTAAATATTTCTCATAAGCAATCATCGTTTAAAGAAAATTAAAAAATTAAGAAATTTAATTTTTTTGTATTCTCTATTTAGAAAATTCACAATAGATACATATAAAGAATCTGAATATTAACAATTGATTGCATTTGGTGATACTACTAGTAAGTGCTATCACCAAAAATTCTCTGTGAGTTCATAAGCTAAAATTCCACTGTGAATAATCATTGCTTATTAGAAATACCAAATATATTTAAATAAAAATTCTCTTGAGAATACTGATTCTTCAATATGAATAAATCTTTTTCTTATAGTATTCAAAACATTTAAAGATTAGACTAATAAGGCTTTCACTAAGTGAATATTCAGGTTTCATATTCATTGTCAATGAAAACTATTATTAGCTTGTCAGTAGTAAATAATAACTAAATCGTCGTTTTATAAATTCATGAATAAATTTGGATTCTCTAGATCCACTAATTTCATCTATTGTCAGATGAGAATTTTCCATATTTCATTATTTCACGGAAATTATTTTTAATATTTGGTTGCCCTGAAAATTTCACTTCAACCACGTTTTGATCTGTGGCTCCGTAGAGATGAGTGCTGTCAAATGAGATGCTGTATATAGGGCTGGACAAACGCTTGAGATTCATAAAATATAACTGAAAAATAAAAATATATATTTCGTCTTATACATCTCCAATTATATTTATTATGTTATTAAAATTTTATATTTCATTAGTATTATGAACTGATGATATACATGAACTCATAAATATAAACGTTTCATAAAAAATAATCAATATGTACATATCATAAGCAATGAAATACCTGTACATATTCCGGTTTACGTTGATCCCATAGAACAGCTTTACAATTAAATTGAGTTCCGGTCACCATGGTGAATTTATAATCTGATGATATACAATAAATAGTAGCGTCGGTAGGATCTGTCCAATGACTAACGCATTTTCCGGTTCTATAAAATAATTTTATATTTAGTTAAAGTTAAAATTCTCATACAAGCAATTAATTTACATTTAAAATTTTTTTTAATAATTTTACCTCAAATCCCATTTCCGAATACAAGTATCATAGCCACAGGTAAGCAAAGTGTGAGGATTATCCCAAACCATATCTAAAATCCCTGCACCTGGTCTCCAATTATGATCTATCACATCCGAGTTATCAAAACTGAAAATTTTAATATTTACTTATAATTGTAAATTTTTGCTTTGGCATGATTAGAAACAATTTCAAATGAGTTACTTTAAACATCAAATGTTTACAAATGTTTCAAATGTTTAACAATTATAATTACTAAGATTAAAATAAATTTTAATTATTTTTTTAATTCTAATTTAACATATTTACATGTTTTAAATAAAAAAACTTTAAGCATATGTATGAACTACCAAAAATTGTAAATGAACCATGGGAACACTAACTTGAAAGTATCACAAATATAAAGCGAAGGACCAGTTGTTCCAGAAGATCCAACAGCTAATTTTGTTCCACTTGGATCAGTCCTGAGGGACCAAATACGGTCATTAACTCTGAAACTTGCTAGTGGAAAATGGGACACATAGTTTTGATTCTTAGGAGATCTCCATGCCTTTACTACACCATCAGCTGAACCAGAAATAACTAAATCACCGGTTTCATCTACTGCTTCAACATCTTTGGAATGCGCTCTTGGAATACTGCAATAATAATGGTTTCCACGATAAGGCATATTTTTCAACCAGAATTTAATACTTCCACCCCTGAAACACATTAACATAAGTTTATTAACATTCTATGATTCTATACAGTTTGATATATTTTGATACAATTTTGATAGAATTGTTTTGGTACATCAAATATTTAAAGAAATACATAAATTTAAATTCAAATCAAAATTGAAGCAATGAAAATATTTTGTAAAAATGTTTACCTGTGACCACTGATAATATAGTCATCTCGGACCACAAATTTACAGATATCACTGCCGGTGTTTTCTTGGTACATTTTATTGCCTTCATTGAATGGATCAGTTCTATAGTATCCGCTTAGTTGATTTCCACCACCCCACCATAAAACATCTTCTGTAAGCTGGATCCATGGCATTAGCTTCACTTTTTGAGAGAATAGAACATTTTGCTGATAACACCCAAACTCCCAATTGTGTGACACTTGCCATTTTGTACGTACGCCAACAAGTGGATTACATCTGCATAAATTCACAATAAATTAATTAAACTGCACATAGGTATATTTTTTAAAGATTTTAATAAAATAATATCCTTTATGCAAATTGAAAATTCAATGTTCTATGAAATATAATAAGGTATATGAATGATCAAATGCTATATTTAGTGATAGAAAAAAATTTAAACATAAACAAAGTAACTATTATAACTGATCGCTGAAAGTGAAAGTATTAGGTATGTTGCAAATGACGTTTCTCCTCGTATAATTATAATACGATTTTTAAATTAGTGCGTTCGAGATGAACAATTTTTGCTTAACCGACATTTCGTTTAAAACGTTTCAAAATTTATTTAAATGAAATTTTTGAATTAAAAACAATAATTAAAAATTTTGAATCGTATTAAAATTTCGGTTCGCTTAACAATACAGGAAACGGAACAAGAAAAACATAAATTTTTTTTTTATAATTTTATACATATATTTTTACACATAATTTAGTTCTGAAAATATTTATTTTGAGCTTACATTTCATAATATTAAAAAAATATATTTAATGATTAAGCTGTTGATATGTATATATATATGTACATTGTATATATCTGCACAGATACAATTTTTTGAGATACATAAATATTTATGTTTTAGTTTAAATACTGCAAAGTACGGACAGTATTTATTTGATAATAAATGTAACATTAAAAGGAAAAAAAATATAATTCTTTAATATAGGTATTATTTACTAATTCATTTTTTCCTTAAAACTGATCGGATTTTTCTAAATTTATCAAAATAAAAACGATATTCTTATCTACGATTGCGTAAAAGCGGCGAAAATCGAAGGTTATGCCCGTCACCTTGAAAAATAATTTCTTCTAGGAACATTTTGTCATTGTAGTTTTTAAACATTAGAATATTATTTGTTAGATGAATTTGGGAAACATAAAGTGGATCATAATATGGCCATTTTATGCTGATACTATGAACTTTTTATTTTATAAATGTATATTATATATTACAGAAATATTAAACAAGCGTTAACTATTTTAAAAGTAATGTTTTATCTATTAATAGTCTATATTGCTTTTATTTTTATCAAACTTCCTTATATCTTTTTATTTTTCCTGAATAATTTATAGTGATGTAATCATTTCAATGTCACGTTTGATAATTCACCCGACATTCTAAATTAAATAAATTTCGTTTTGTAAAACTTGATTATTGTTGACAGTTTGATAATTGTCAAATAAGTATTTAAGTAGATAACTAGCCGTTTAAAAATCTTCCGTCGAAAAACCCTATCAACGGATCACAGCTGTTCAGCATAATAAAAAGCAGCTGACATAACCTCACAAGCAAACTATTTCTGTAGATGTATATCGATACATATATATCACATATAGTTAGCTGAAGTTAAATTCGATATTGCTTTTAAGAATTAGATAGGTACAGGAATAAAAATCGAAAACCCAAAACGAATATACTATTTCCGTCAAGGTCACCCATGCAAGTTCACGTAATTGTAAAATATATGTTCCGAAATTTTCGTTTGCAGATTATTAATTATTTATCATTTATTTTCGATAATCGAGGCTTTGTCATAATAATTACCAAACCTATTTGCTTATTTATACTCTTTAGAAACGAAAAAAATTGCACGATCTATCGGTTAGCTCGACCGATGCATTACAGTTGTGAGGCTATGACACATGCAAAACCATAGCAGAACATATTTTGACTGAATTTTAATACGTGAAATTATCCTGAATTAAATTATACTTATTGCATAATGTCATTTAACTCATTAAAATTAAATTAAAGCGTCGATACATTATAATTAGGTTCGCATAATAAATCCTCAGGAACAAGCAAAACGGTTTCGAATTCAATTCTCAACGTATAAGTAATATCTACATATATACAAAGCGGCCGATTCACTGTCATAAAAAAGAGAAGGAAAATAAGGGCGGTTAAACACACGCTCGAGCTTCGGCTCCAAAAATAGAGCGTCAAACTTAAATACCTGGAGCGAAACCTCTTGGACGCTTGATTGGTAGCGAGGGTCCGGTCGCTACGTCTGCACCAGAGCAGCTCGTCGCGTGCGACGTCGTAGAACCTGGTGCATACGGAACTGAGACGCACTAGATCGAAGGCATGGCAGTAGTCGAAGATGAGCAGCAGAACTTCTAATGGCAGCTCGTCCAGACGCAACTTCTTCGACGACGTCGTCGACGACTCACCGGACACTTCGCGCGCGTTTGTCATTCTCACCGTGAGCTGTGATACTCAACGTAGGACACCGGGTCTTCCTCTTCCTCCATATAGACTTTTGTTACTTGTGTGTGTTTCACAGCGTCATTGTTGTTGTTGGGTATTTTGTTTCCGGATTTTCGTATCGAACGGTAGTTGCTGTTTGTTTATTATTACGCATATGTATAAGTGGCTGAGGACATGAAGGAGAGGAGAAATCGCGCAGCACACGGTACTACATTTATAACTGCGAGAATAGTCCTCTCCCTCTCTCCTCGGCTACTTTGGTCTTGTGTTGACGCGAAGAGGAGGGATGGTATTATCTGTCTGTCTTACTCATGGATACATGATTTCGCTTAGTTCGATGTTCAGTTATAGGAATTAGAGATGTGCAGACTGTGCTGTCGTTTTTTTTTCTGGCGCGGCGAGTGAAGCTGGCTGCGAAAGCGAAGTATACTCGAATACTTTAGATCGATCTGGCGCGAAATTTGGAATTTTGAAATTTCCCGTGCTATTTTATCATGGTGCTTCTTCAGTTTTCAAAATTAAAATATTTAACGATGAAATATCGAAAAATATTTTTCAGATGTTTAAACGTAATTATTTAAAAAAAATACAATTTCAATTTTAAAAAAACGACTACAAAATCATTATTTAAAAATGTAAACTTATTATTTTATTCACATATACGAAAATAACAATATAAATGATTTTATTTTATAAAATTGTTTATTAATACTGTACTGTGCGCGGTAAGCAAATTATTACTTTCATGTTAAATTATGCAAAGTACACATTTATACTTTTATAATATCAATTTCAGCTTTCTTTCAACAGCCTTTTTTTTGTTACAAATGTATATTTTATCCAATATAAATTGTTTGTAAAGTTTCATTCGTTATTTAAGTTCTACAGAAGTCTGTTTGCATATTGCCATTGTTACGTATGTACTGTTCAATTAAACAACGTTATTTTGTACATCAAATCCTGTTGATACTTAATATAAAAAATATTGCTTCATCTTATAAAGTGTAACGATTAAAGTGGAACAAACTATTTATAGACGCAGTACTAAATAACATTCACGGGTATAATCAACGTTATCAGTTTAACTTTACATATACTGAAACTGGGATAACAAAGGTACGAATTTACATTCACAATGGCTATGTTCATTGAACATATAAAAAACAACTCCGTATAGCTATACAAATATAAGTCACTATTCGTTCGCATCGGCACACGCTTTCGCTGCTTCCTCTGGATTTTCCCACTTTATTGTCTTTCGATTATCTGAAAAGGCAAGAAAAAAAAAAATATATGAATATATTTAATTCGTGAAATTGGAGACAACAATTTCATTGGAAATCGACGATGTGCTTACCAGTCTCTGGCATCACGTGCTTCAAATAAGTCACATGCATAATTAAATATGCAGCCGCTGTTATAAACGCTAGCGTCGCGTATATTTTTAACGTCACGGCACCGCCGAACTCCTTATACAGAAGACCACCTATCAAACTGCCGATTGCGAAACCTGAAATCGAATAATTCCTTTTTATTACTCGGTAATTAAAAATAGAAAATTTAAAATATTTGATATCCGTATAGATTAAAGCCTTATAAAATTTTCGGAATATCTCAAGATTTGCTCATTTAATATGTTTACTCAATTATAATTACTGTAACTTGGATTTTGAAAATTTGAAACGCACCCAAACCATCGTCCATGCCAGCAACGATTCCCTGAACAGTAGCCGATGTTCCAGGCGGTGCAACCGCGCTCGCATAAGCGACGATCGTCGTGTAGCACAGAGCGTAAGTTGGACCCTGCATGAAAAATTCAACGAGGATGACCCATCGCGGTGTCGGGGCCAAGGAAATTAGACCCAATCTCAGGCCGTAGCAGATGAAGCAGAATACGAAGCTGTAGCCGTACCCGATCTTCTTCAGAATTTTACCTACGTAGTTCGAATGTATATGAGCTACGATATTGAATTAATGAGATAAATGATTTTGTTCACTGAAAGGTAATCGGTGTTACCTGATAGGGTAAAAAATATGACTTCGCCTCCTAGAGTTTCGGCAAACACTGTCAGTCCCTCGATCAATTTGATTTCCTGCATGTAGCCCGTTGCCAGTGCGAGATCTTCTAAATACCTGAAATATATACATTAAATTTTTTTATAAAGAATATCAAATTAAACATTTAATATTTTCGTTCTTTCAATTATGGTTCTTAATCAAATAAAATCACCATTAAATCTTCAAAACATCGATATTAATAAAGTTCTCTTGAAAATAATATAAGTTTTTAACTTTTTTTATATTATACACTTACCAGAATAGAAAGTATATGATGAAACTGTCCAAAATACCGGCGATAGTTGCGAAACAGAGAAAAATAGCTATCGGCTTTATTCGGATCAATCTACAAACATCTTTGAGAATACTTTCGCTGCCAGATATGATCGGTAGCTGCAATAAAATTTGTAGTTATTAAAAAACACAGTATATTTCGATTATATTTTAAACATTTTAAAATAACTAATTGCGTCTCAAAAAGATTTAAAATTTTATGCGCAACTTAAAATAAACTTCGTAATATAAAGTTATAACAATAAATTATGCATGCATATTTCTTATTTATTTTATCTCACTAAATCTTACACGTAAATATTATACTATTAATAAGTATATGTAGTATATACAAATACATAGAAAATATTTAAAAAAATTTGATTACTGATTATAGAGAAAAGATAAAATTATTTCGCTTATACTTTAATTTTTACTTCGATCATTCAAGCTAACAATGACATCATTACTAGTTTGACAATTATAGTGCATGCAGTCTCATTATAGTCTCAGAATGCTCGTCTGCATGTATTAGCAGATCAGCCAATCAGTGTCATGGCGCCAAAATTTTAGAATGAGGGCAGCACTGTGCAGCACCTATATACCTATTAGATATACCTAGCCAAATTAACCATAATAGCTATATAATATAATATTACATTTCATTCGGTATCCGTCATTATTAAACGTATTTACGTAAGTATAGGTAATGTCAAAGTTAATTATTTATTAGAGTCTTGAAATAGCGAAGGGGAGATAGTGAATGATTACGAAGAAGATAAGATTATAGTCGAGAAGTTTATAAACTGAGAGAAATAGAGTTAGGTAAAGAGAAAGAGAGAGTAGTAAATATAAAACTAGTGCATTATACCTCTCGCGCTAAAAAATCTTTTTCATGTTCCAGAACTGATCGCACAGAGCTTTAACAACCATAAAATCCGACTGTCTATACATAATGCTAAAAGTTAAAACTCGCGGACTAGTTCCCGAAGACTATTTAGTCCCTATCCCCGTCGATCTACGAATCGACCCTGGGCCGAATCGCTGCTTCAACTGCTGGCAGTACGATCACGATTACGAGGAATGTCCCCGTCCTTATATCGTAGAAATATGCTTCAATTGCGGGTGCCGTGGCGTTAATTTAGATTCCTGCCCACGTTGCAGCGAATCGGCTTGCGAAGAGAATATGAAAAAGGTGGCTGACATGGGTAAAGTCGTGAGGTATACCGGGGCCGGAGTTGACGTGTATCCGGAAGATATTTGGAGTGAAGAGTTCGAGAGCGAGCATGAGACATCATTGCCCTCGGCGGACTCGAGTAATCAGTTTTCAAGCAAGGACCCGGTGTACGATATTTGCAAGCTGATGCAGTCGATCGCTCACCTGTCGATACCGACGCAAGATTTGGTGGTCCGACAGGTTATGTTCGAGCGACGCGAGTGGTCTAATACTATACAATCAAGACGGGGTGACAGGGTTATTGATAGGAATGAGCTAGTTTGAAAAGAAACTTTTGGTTTTCATGATTGCGAATTGTTATGTTTAGTCCTTAATTATTTTCGATTATTTTACTTCAACTATAGTTATATAAATGCATACAGTGCTGGTAATTGAATACATTCATACTATGTCCCTACAGAGGTCCAGTTATATCGCACAAATATGCACAAGCTACAAGAATAACATTATTGATATATCTATATCTCTGAAGCAGACCGAGTTTCAACAGCTTGTAGCAGTTGTATCCCGCCGTGCTTTATAAATATAAATGTATCAACAATGTTATTCTCGTAGATTGTGCGCTTTGTGCATTGTAGCTCAACCTCTGTAGGGGTCTTCTATATTTTCGATGGCAGTATTTGTATTATAACTTCACGGCGTTGCATTAGGATGTCTGATTAAAGTCGTCATAGCAAATAAAAAACTTATAAATGCCCCTACAGGCAAAAAGAAAAAGAATTTAGTTGGTATATCTATATATATGAAGAACAGGAACAGATAGAAAGAATGAACGCCCTACTGTTCCTGTTCTTCATATATATAGATATACCAACTAATGTTATTCTTATATCTGTTTCTGTTCCTCTTCTTTTTCTTTTCGCCTGCATGTAGGGCCCTTATATTCGTGTATTCAAATGAAACTGGCCACTTTCAGCAGAATATTATTTTATTTTTTTATCTTTTAGTGAAATAGTATGGCTCTTTCAATGTACACAAAATTTCGTAATTGGTTAATTAAACATAATTAATTAATAACGTTAAATATTTTTTTTTTATTAAATAGATTCTAGTAATTTAGTATTTAAAATAATAATGATAACTTTCGTATATTGAGACAATGAACAGTAATTTTATTTATAATGTTTAAGATTGATTGCCAGTAAAACAAAGTATTATTTTTTATTCTGAATTGCTTTTGTAATACAGAAAACAGCAAATTTTCAAATTCGATTATGCTAAATTACGAAAATACTGAATTTCAAATTTTCGACGTCTTTATAAAATATTTGTGTTGTTTTTGCATTAAATAATGAATTGAAATTATTTGATTTTCTTATGTTATGCAAAATTCGTTTTCTGTATAATGATGTAAGTAATAAGTAATAAAATGAAAGTACAATATTATTAATAGAATTCTTTTACAAAAAAAAAAAAGGTAAAAATCATATATAACAATAGTTTATATTTGATTATTTAATTTCCCACTATAATAGAAAAGCATGTAGTTTTTTGAAATTAGAACAACAATCTTACCTCCAATTTGGAGCAGCACAGAAGATCGATGATTGTGAAGGCAAAAATTAATACGAAAGCCGGCGTGTAAGATTTTATCGTATCATTGGCGGACCACCAATCCATCGCGTAACCAGCCATGAATGCCGTAATTCCAAAGCCAATCGAACCCCATACCCTTTGCCTTCCGTAGCTCATTTGTCCACCCTCGCCTGCATTCATAATTAAAAAAAATTTCTCCCTCTATTTTCGATTCGATAAAAACGTTAAAGAAATCATTGAAAATTTATAATAAAATTATCGTTGAATCTTATTGTAACTCTGAAACTCCAAAGATATAAAGTCCTCGAAATTTACTTATAAATTGAAATATTATAATTTTCCAAAGTTTAATTATCAAATAAAAATTAAATACAGAAACCTGATGATACTATTTAATACAAGTTTATAAATAATAGCCGTTTGACAAATCTCTAAGCACCCTTAAATTAAATGATTACAACCAACATACCTAAGACATCGAAACAAATAGCATCGCTGATGCAATTACTGACGTTGAATCCGATATTGCCCAAGGACATCAGTAGCACAAAACCCCAGAAAGTTACGGAACCATAAACACAGGCGCTCTCGTGTTCGAAATCGTTGCACTTGACCTCGCACAAATCGTCCGCGTCACATACCAAGCTCGAATTCACCCTGGATATGAAGCAGGATGTGTTGGGTGAGATGCGAGCCTCGCGAGTCGCCCAGAAGAAGACGTCGGCCTCGAAGTAGTCCGAGTTCTCGCAGCTCCACTGGCACAGACTCGGCCTGCCATTGTCCACGCAGGAATCTGTTACATTGATTCTCTGGATAATGACCAGGACTTAAAAAATCTTAGCTAGACCAGGGATGATAGGTGGTATCGACTATACATCACGATGTTTTGGCTATGCCGCGGAGATGCTGATTTGAGCAATGGATGTATGATTTTTTCAAGCTTTTTAAGATTTGAATTGTTGATAATCAATTTTGATATGACAATCAATTTACGTTTGAGCTTGAGCAAGAATTTTTAGAAATTATTTTTAAGACATGGTAGTGTATATACGTATAAAAGCTGGCGCAACCAAAATATCGTTGAGGTATGTGTCGTACCTGATTTGAGATCGGAAATTTTGTTATTATACCTACTTAATATATGTTTTGAAAGATAAAACAAAATAATTCAGTCGACTGTTTTTAATAATAAAACATCGATTTTTATCCCTTGTAAATACGAGACCTTATTTTATCGCTTTTATCAATCCAAACACGAACAATAAATTGCAATCGCAGAATCGCTTTCTTGAAATTAGTAAGAATATTTTCGTGCACATTTTCCGGGATGCTTTTATGATTACTTCAGGATTTATTCTTAGTTTACCCAAATACACCCAATACAAAATTTTTTTTGAAAAAAGTGTTTTAGATAATTGAATTTTATAATTTTCAAATCGTAAAAATTTACCATATTCATCGTGTGAACTACGATATATGCATATATCGCGTCAGCTATGAGATTGTTATCTCGCAGCAGTATAACGATTGACTTTATTAATTTATGGATCTTTCAATATTTGTTTCAATATAACGAAGGCTTAAAAAGTTATTTTAAAAATGAATTATCTTAAAGTCGAAGCTGTTAAGCTTTGTTAAACAACCGCTAATTTATTTAACGAAATTTTTCAAGTCTATGCCAAGGTTTAGTATATATATTTTTTTCAAATTGCAAAGTTCGATATCTCGTTAGCAGCTTTTTAACGTGCAGCGATGATGCACTGTTATTCTAAAGAGTATTCGATTGTTTCGTTTTCTGGCACCCGCTCAAATGCAAAGGCGTGTGCCGATAAAGTTCAGCTTTCTTTTTCAGCTATATATATAAGTATAGGGGTTGTGCATAGAAACTGAATGGTTATATACTAAGAAAAACCTAGGTGGCCGCAAATAATCCATTGAAAATTGAGCTCGACAATTTTCTGTTCTTTTTACATTCATAGCTACCTATAAGTATAGCGATAAAAAAATTCTACTACGCCGCACCGCGTGTCTATGAACATTACCATGTCGGAGCAGCGATCGAGGACGTTAGGACAGGTGACGTTGCGAAAGCCGTTGTCGGGTAGAACCGGTCCCGCCAGTGCCGGCAGAAAGTACATGAGCACGAAGCAGCCGCTCGTAGTGGCGAGCAGCAGGACGAAGATGGACCTGCGCCAGGCGTGGAAGTGGTCGACGAGGAAGCCGAAGCTCGGCTTGGCGACCAGGAACAGGAGCGGCAGGATTGCCGTGATGCTGCCCATCACCAGTGGCGAGACACCCAGCTGTTTGCCGTAGACCGGCAGGAATGGCAGGATTGGACCCATTGCTATGCGATATTGGGAAAAATCATTGTTGTTTTTGCGGATCGAAGTGTACTTATATATGTTAAGTCTTTGTAAGTGCTGTATTTACTTTTGAGACGCAGTGTTTCTTTGCAGTTATGGAATGCGAATATCGACCGACATTATGTATTACAAGTTTTTCAACAGATATTTCAAGTGTACTGGTTGATTTTGTTACAAATAAATTTACGGTAAAGACTTTTTTTTTAAATAAGCTCATTAAAATTAACCTAAACGCATATATATGTTAATATAAATTTCAAGAAAATAAATATTTACCTGCCATAAAAAAGAAGAAATGAGCCTTAACAGGCAGCTGCTGCGGATTAATTTTCATCTTTCTTATCTTTCAAATGATATTGATACTATCCTCTATAATTTATTAATTCTTTCATCGGGTTCCTTAACTACTAAGGAACATCAAAATGCAGTTTGCAATGGCATTGTCTTCCATTAGATCTGAAATGATAGTAGATTATTTGGAATAAGCATAAAAATATTCGACATTTGGTTCTCGTTATATCTTTACGGTTGATCAATTACAAGAGTATCAGATTACATCCTAGATTAAATGATTTTATATTGATCAATATTTACACGCGAGAAAAAAATTAATCTTCGCATGTAGATTAATCGTCTTTTTATAGTACTCAATGGAAATGAAAGTTTTCCGTTGCTAAATTGTTAATGAAAGATGTAATTGTATAAAATTACGAGAATGTATATTTGATTCTCTAATATCGATTATCTGTAGGTATTATATATTCTGAATTCTGAGAATTCCTTTAGAAATCGAATACGTAGCGAAAGGTTAATAAATTTCAATTGATGTAATACCAATTAACAGTCAATATATTTTTCACTATTTCATGATAAGATCAAGTTTCTTTTACTAAAAAAAATTGTCTGTCAAAAGTAACATAGGGTAAGTGTGTCAGTTATCGTGCCCATTAAGGGCCATGCTCCAAGTTTTCGGTGAATTTAATAATTTTTAAAGAATTTTTGTATTTGGAAGGTTATTTATAGTATACTTTGATGCCTTTACTACTAGTAGGAATTTTTTCAGCAATTACATAATATAAAATAATATAAAATTTTAATCAAAACAGAGAGTGAACATTTGAGTTAGTTATCGTGCTCTCTCAGACACGGAAAATTAGTTACCGTGTGTCAGTTATCAAGCAGGCGTTTAGTTATCGTGTGCTGATTATCGTACGCGAATTATTTACCGTGTGTCAATTATCAAACGCACGCAAGGCTCCTGCCAGAAAATGAGGTTAGAAAAGACGATCGAGTCCTTATCGAGTCTGTCGCTAGGGGCTCGATAACTCACTGTTTTCACGAAAACTTGTCCAGTTATCGTG
>UELV01135615.1:0-20418 GCA_900490015.1 Megastigmus stigmatizans | reverse complement strand
GTATTTATCAATTATATGTTTATTTGCTTTAATAGTTTCAATAAAATTAATAGCATTGTCAGGTTGTTTCATAAATGAATATAATGCTATGCTTTTGTCTATGTCAGTTAGATTACTTGGCACTGAAAATTTGTAAAAATAGATGAAACGTTTATTCAATTTAAAGTTAATAATAAAATGATATTTACCTTCTTTAATATTGCAATAAAATCGTGTAGCTGCAGTATACTTTGATAAATTGGATATGCTTTTTAATGTCATTACCAATTTTATCATTGATTTAGCCATATTCTTAAATTAAACAGATTTTTTTTTTAATTTGTTTACAAGTAGTTGTTATTATGTAAAATCCTTGTCATGTTTAGTAAATAATAAAATGTAATGAACATGTGTAAATGTAATGATACACGAATAGGTTATACATTTAAAAGAAGCTAGAAAACATTATTCAAATACTGAAATAAATATAGTATTAATTAATTCCATTAATTTTACATAAATAGTTTTTCTGCAATTTTTTTTCTTAGCATCAATAATCAACCTTACACATAATTTAGGTTATGTTGCCCCTCATGTGCGATCACATCACAGTATCATCAATATCAATATATATTGTATACTTAGTATACATATAACATATAGCTGCCGACAGTGCCGACACTGCTGACAGTGCCGACTGCGTTTGATACTTTGATGAGACGAAAGCTGCAGCCAACATAATAGACGATAGCTAGACCAACAGCAGGAGGGGCCTTTTACCCTATATATAATTCTAGCTGCTCGTAGTGCTCTTACGCTTTTGAAATTGCAATTGCAGGGGTGCAAGTTGCATTACAGCTATCGCAGAGGGTTAAGTGGCCGCGCATGATAAGAAAATAGAATAACATACATTCTTTTCTAAATTAATTGCAACTTGACAATTGCTTATACCTATGGGCAATGTTCAGAAATTTATATTTGATACTGGTAAGTGGTAAGTGGTAACTGGAACCTTTGCCTTCTGCAGTCTGCCCTCTTGCCAATACTTAGTGAACTAACTATGTGAGTGCAACTGTCTGCTACAATCTCTGCTGCTACTATAGCTAGTAGTTATACTAATATACAATTTACACTATTTTCTTTACACTGTGCAGTGTGCAGCAGTGCAGTCTGTGTCTAGGACCGCGTAGCACAGCTACTATAGCTGCGTAGTAAGACTAGTAACTATTGTGTAGTCAATATTATTATACAATGTGCATATATGTATACTTATAAGATTCTCCTATTCCTAACGACTATACCTGATACTTAAGTATAATACTTACTTATTTCGAATCGAAACATGGAGGAGAAAAGAATTTTAGAGGAACAATTGAGAGAAGCTGCTTGCATTGGCGATACTGATGCAGTTCAAGAATTAATAAATCTTGGAGTTGACGTTAATGCCAGGCACGCAATAAATGGATGGTGAGGAGATCTTTAAATTATGTATAAATTATAAAAGTTTATCAATAAAATTCATAATATCCCAACTTTTAGCATTAATAAAATTTAAACTTATTTTCAACAGGACACCACTGCATTGGGCCTGTAAAAGAAATTATCTCGATGTTGTTGTTCTATTGCTGAAAAGTGGAGCAGATAGAAATGCTAAATCCGATAAAGGTGAAACTCCATCATCAGTTTCTGCAAATCCTTATATCTTACAATTATTAGGTGCTCCACCTGACTTTTCACAATCATTCAGTGATCAAGAAGCTCCTGGTTTTGTGCCTAACTATCTTAAAAATACTCCGTTAAACTGTAAACTAGATTTAGGATATTCTCGAGAAAATATTCATAACATTTGCCAAGAAGGTACAATTTAAAGCAAATTGAATTTCAAACACAATTTTTAACATTTTTAAATTAATCATCCAAATTAAATACATTTATTTTGCAGAAGTAGTATTAAAGATCAGAGTTGCGAATGGATTTGACTCTGATTTCATAGAAGTTGATCTTCCACGTAATGCTTTAAACTATCAAAACTTAATCAAAATATGTTGTGATGAATTAGAAATTAGTAAAACACAAATAGTGAAACTAAGGAAACTGCCTAATACAAAATTAAGAAGGGATAAAGATGTACAAAGACTAGAAAATTTTCAAGAAATTGAAGTAGTACTGTATGCATCTGCAAATATTAATAATGAGGCTGCTCATAAATCCATGCAATATGCAAATGGAAGTACTGTGCCAATAACTCCAGCTAATAATTATCAAAGTATATCTAAAAGAGATCAAACTATTTTATATTAATGTATATATAATATTTAAAATGTTGACACAATTTTTATTACTGGTATATAAGAGCTGCAACCATTTGTATTTATAAATATTAAATTATTTTTTTCCATTATAGGTATAATAATACACAAACAATTGTACAAAATAATGCATTTATTTACATTTTAATAAACAAGAGTCTTGTTGGTTAACATGATAAAAAAGTTTTAAGTTAAATATTTTAAACTCTAATCATCTATTACTATGTGACTTTATACATATTATTATAACTAATAATCACTTAATCACTATATTTACAAAAAAGTCGTGCCTGAACTGTCATTATCATTCATCCAAACTATCATCTTCTTTTCCTTCATCTTTTTCATCACTTTCATTTTTTCCACTAGCTTCATCTACTTCATGAACTTCAGAATTTGCATCACTGTCATCATCTTCAAGTTTTTGAACATTGACTGTACCATCAGGTGCCAAAATAACTTTAACATTAGATGTAAAAGTAGACAATTCTCCTTCAACATCTGTGTAAGCTTTTGGACGTTTGGGAGCCACTACAGGAACCT
Organism: Megastigmus stigmatizans; assembly: GCA_900490015.1. Lineage (NCBI taxonomy): Eukaryota > Metazoa > Arthropoda > Insecta > Hymenoptera > Megastigmidae > Megastigmus > Megastigmus stigmatizans. The sequence continues at coordinate 17,587 of UELV01135615.1, read as the reverse complement.
TAACAGAATTTCTCCTTTCTAAAAATTATAAAAATAACAATAGCATAAATTAATAATTCCTAGTAAAATGAAAATTTCAGTATGTAACACAAATTCTTACTTAATGTCATATAAATAGGTATCGCAAGACTCAATGGAGTCTTTATCCTTAATGACCGTATATTTTCCCAACCTCCAGGAAAACTTTTTCTTAAAACATTTGATACTGCTACTATGTTGTCAGTAATATGTTGTGCATTCATTGAACAGCTACCAATTTGAGTAATAGAGCTATCGCCATTACTGTGAATTTGTAAACTAGTTTTTTTTAGTGCTTCATCGATTTCAGCTTTCAAATCTTTTTTATCCATATGAATGGGTGTTGGCAATTTCCTTTTTCCTCTAAATAATTTTCCTAGCAAATGAGCCATATGTCCAGCAATTCGACCATCCACTAGAAAGTGGTCATATGAATTTAGCAGTCTTCGTCTCATTTCAAATTGCCTATATTCAGTTTTAACCTGATTAATTGGTAAAATAGTTTTTATTCGAGTGCATCCATGTTTTTGTAGTACATCTTCATAATGATGTATGGTGTCTTCATAATCTCTTCTTCTACCCTTCTGTAGATCTTTCACAAACAAAGCTATATCGTCATCAAGCGAAACCAGAGAATGGGGCAAAGGACTGAAAAATAATTAATTTTATAAGTAATAGCTTTGCAAGCCAAATATAAGCTAATATTTAAAATCATGATACTTCATACAAATTTTTATAATCAGATATCTCATAAGGATCCATTGGTAATTTATAATAATTAATCATGTGTACCATAAAATATAAATTAAGTATAAAGTAAGGAATTGGAAATGATAAAAATACTTACATTCGCAATTGATGTAGCGGCACCTTAGGAATTTTAACCGAGTTAATCAATAGAAAAATAGGTGGTTTTTCAGAGTTAAAGAGATTTTTTTTGTTCTGTTCATCGTTTTCCACTACTTTTAAAAGTGCCTTTACACATTTCAAAACTTTATTTTTGAGTAAAAATGGACTCTCTGTTTTTATTGGCTTATCCTCTTTCTGGGCATCTTTAACTTTTCCTTTTGTCAAAGCTTGATTTTCTGTACTCGTTAGCTCCTCTTTTTTTTTAACGATCTTAGAATTTTCTTTAACTTTTAATTTTTTTACAGGACTTGCTATATTATTTGATTTACCTTTTTCCTCTTTTTTTTCAACGATCTTAAAATTTTTTTTAACTTTTAATTTTTTTACAGGACTTGCTATATTATTTGATTTATCTTTTACTTGACAAATCTTAGCATCTTTTTTAACTTTTCTTTTTTTTAAAATTTTATCTTCTGCATTCTTAGAGTCCTCTTTCTTTTTAAGATTCTTAACATTCTTCTTAACTTTTTCTTTTGTCAAAACTTGTTTTTCTGTATTTATTAGAATATTTTTTTTTTCAACATGCTTAGAATCTTTTTTAACCTTTCCTTTTTTCAAAACTTGTTTTTCTGTATTTATTAAATTTTCTTTTTCGACATGCTTAGAATCTTTTTTAACTTTCTGTTTTTTTACAGTAAGACTTTTAGTGTTCTTTAATTTCTTTTCCGTTTCGACAATTTTAGCATTGTTTTCAACTTTCCTTTTTTTTAAAGCTGGACCTTCTATATTTTTTGATTTCTCTTCTTTTTGGCTACCCTTAAGGTCTTCTTTAATCTTTTTAGTTTTTAAACTCAGATCCTTGATATTTTTTGACTTTTCTTCTTTTTTGATACCTTTAGAATCTTTCTTAACAATGGTTTTTTTTGAAGCAAGATCTATGTTTAATAATTTCTTTACTTTTTGGACATCCTTAATGTCTCTTTTGATTAGCTTCTTTTTTATAACTAGACTTTCTACTGGTTTTCTCTTCTTTTCTTTTTTGGCACGCTTAGCATCTTGATTAGCAGTTGATGCCAAAGTTGAGATAGCCATCATAAAAACCAAGATTATTTAAATCTTATTCTAAAGTAAATGAGGTAAAACTTTGAAAATAGAATTATAATCAGCTGCTTTTAAGACAAAGCACTCTTGGTTTAAAATATTTTAAAAATCTTCTTATACTATTTTCTTGTACGAGCTCATATAAGTTTCTACTATCTGTAATAAAAAATTATTTGTTAATTAATCTTTTCTCGACTCAATGATTTAAACATATATAAATTTAAATAATCCTAAGATATTATTCAGCTTAAAAAAAAATAAATAAAAGCTACGTTATTGCACAAATTTTTAAAATAATTAACAAAAGCAAAAATATTTTGATTTTTAATTTTAACGATATATTAGGATTTAAGTAGATGTAATTCTACATGTGAAAATTTAATGATTCCTTTGATTATAAAGGATTTTAGGAATGGTAAAGACAAGCTGCAACGTGGTGTTGAATTCATAACCTAACTTTTTATTTCAATCGATATTGCTTGTATTTTAAATAAATAAGTAAGAAGCCCTTTAGCATGAGTCTTTCACAGAAGTTAAAAAAGAAGCAAGTTTAAACTTCCTTAAAAGGTTTTAAGTACTCACTCAATTCGAAAATATAGACACTTTAATAAAGTGTATCGCTCCACATCCATATTTAGCTACGCCAAATACAACTTGGAACACTGAACAACTCACGCGAACTGTACACTGTACGGCCGGTATGTCGTCTGCACTTTACTATGCAGACTCCAATTCTCCAGTTCAATTCGTACTTCTTTCTCGTTCTCGGATTGGTGGAATATCCTAGATAATGTACAAGTACCTATAATGGAAATATTGGAAATGCTGGCTTGATATCTTGACCAATTTAAAGCGCATGCATTTTAAATATGGCGGGTAAATTGATTTGAAATTTGAAAATGAAAAGAGTAATGCTCGTACCTGCAATTTAATAAAATTGCAAGGGCATTCTACGAAACTTACACTATCGTTTAGAGTATGGAAACACATTTAATTTAAAAAAATTTAACTCCCTTGCTTGAAGGGAAATATATGAAAAAACGCCGAGTTGATTATTCCTATACGACAAGTAGGGGGACCAAGCTTTTTTTAAATTGAATATCTTTTGATGTTGTAAATAATAACGTAGATTTCGTACGCTACCTGTAGACTCTAATTTTTATTCCAATCTCGTGAACTTGCTTCTTTAAATTAAATGTTTTTAGGCTAGTTTAGTGTACTTTTAGTATTGATTTGTGAAATTAATTTATTTCATCATTCATTTTTTTATGTAACTATTATTAACAGAATGATTACATGTGAATTATGAATATCGGTAAAAAAAATACATGTATTATTGAGTGTTTTTACATAAAAAAAATGAATGATTAAATAAATTAAATTTATTAAGTACTAAATGAAATTCACATTAAGTTATAATAATTAGAATAGATATAGGTATGTTTTGATTTATACACTCTTTGATCGACTTTTTTTATTTTTAGGATGCGCTATGAATTGTTATTGACGGAAAACAAAATTATGGTTGACGGGTAACAATTTTTTGGTTATTTTGGAAAAATTAAATAATGTTTGTTAACAGTAATTTTAAAAAACAGTGCAAATTGTTGAACAAGCAATACATAATTTCTCATGACAAGAATAATAGGATCTCTTCTAGGGGTATCATTCCAGACTGAACTGTTAATTATGGCGCTTCTAGGATTGGTGACTCATACGTTCATATTAATTTTATTAAAATTTTTCTATTTCACCCACTTATAATCATCCATTACCTATTATATAAAGGCAAATTCTACATTAGATTGGAAACCTTTGGAACTGAACAATCGACTAAACCAAATACGTGAGCTAGATATCGTGTCAGACTATGATGTGCGGCTGAGTCAAAATTTTACCCTGTTTATAAAAAAATGTAATTGTTCCTAATAGGTAAGTTGTAAGATTTTAGGACTAATTCAGCATTTCTTCATTTCAGTACTAAGTGTCACGGTAATAGTGGAATTCTTTTGCGGCCTCATCAATCCGTTTGCATATTTATTAAATTTATATCCTATTATTACTTGGAGTCACTCGAATATTCTTTTACCATGGCTAGCTACACACGCTATCAATACTGTAGTTCCAAAAATATTGTCCGTCGTTCTCGTCTTTGTCTTTTATTCTGAACATATAATTTCAACTAGATCTCTGGTGGAATTTTTAATTGTTGAATCAATTAATTTTCGTGAGTATAAAAATATTTATATTAAATGCAATTATGATTAAGATTACGCAAAAACACTTTTGTGGACAAACAGATAAAAAAAATCAAATTTTTTTTGCCTTCACCCTATATACTATTGGCCAAGCCATTCAAAATTAATTGGACTATTTAATTATTAATCGTTAACTTTATAATTAATTACTGAGTATGTATATGTTGTTTTAAGCATGCACAGTATATTTTATATTTATATAGGTTACATATTTTTTATTTACATAATTTTGAAATAATGGCTCGAAATGATTATTACATTCGATATTAAATTTTATAGTGATAGCCTGCTACAACTGGTACGTATTTTTTATCTTCCACTTGGATCTTCGAGAAGTCGACCGAAGTCGAGAACTTCGTAAAAATCAAGAAAAACAAATGGAAATATATGATTCTTCGTCCGAGACATACTCCAGTATTCCAAATATACAAGAGCTATTCCGCGAAACAATGGAAAATTACGATGAATTTAAAGATTTACGCGCCGTAAAGTCGCTTACTTCTTTGGTAGAAATCGATAGCCAAGATATTATTTTAGACGACGATACCAATTCAATTTTGTCTGTCGATAAGGACTTATCGCTTGCCGAAAAGACAATGAAAATCTTGCACGTTACGAAAGAAGAGTTGGAAGATGTGCGTAAACATAAGCGTGATACCGATGCAACTAATAATGTTGACGACGAACCGAATGCCGCGTATACCGAGCAAGATACTGACTATACATCTGCAGATGAACAATTTGTTACTGTAGCAAAATCCGATTTGATAGAACATATGGTTAAAGATAGCTGTACTTGCTCAAGTTCTGATGATGATAGCGATATAATAAGCTTGGCTTCAAAAAAGATTCCAACATTACATTCCAAAAGAAATCGGAAATCTAGAAAAAGCAGTAAAAGCACCCAAATAATTCAGCATTTACATAATCCCTCATTGGATGCTGTTTTATTTTCCCCAACTACCACTATGATATTAAATCATCGAATTGATCAATTAAACGATGATAATGATAAACTTAATTTTCTGTTAAATAGAAATTTTGAGCTTTTAGATAAAATGTGCCGAGCTGTAAATTTTAAAAGCCAAACCATTCCAAAAAATAGCAAACAAAAATGGTTGATATTTCGGCATGAATTTGAATCTAGCCTAGATAAAAATATGTTTTTAAAAGAATCAACATCAAAAACTAGTATGTCGAAGAAAAAAATAGGAAGACACCAATATTTAATGGCTCATAGTAATCAAAAGGAAAACAAATTGAAATGCGAAGACAAAAATAAAGAAAAACATGAAATACTGTTTAACCCTTCAAAGATTATGGAGTTTAATCGTAATAGTGCAGAAAATATAATGGAATCAAATGTGAATGTATTTAAATTTTTTCCATTATCTCATACAACGGATGAGAAAATTATATCAAGAGATAATAAAACAAACATCGAAAGTAGTTTCGATTTTAAATTACCTGGAATTTCCAACTTCAATATAATTTCTAAAAGTAAAAAATCAAACGCGTCTATATCAAACTCGAGAAAACTATTATTACAGTCAGATTATATGGAATCGGATAAAACCAAAGAATTACGAAATCTTCAAGCATATAACAATTTAACGCTGGAGCAAGATAGGCGAGAAATGCTCCAGAAAAAGAAAAAATCCAAAATGTCTAGCTACAAAAATGCTGTAAACGAATTAGCACTGCATAATTCGGATGTCGTTATGAATAATGCAGAAGCAAAAGTGTTTAGTCGAACATGCAAATCTAATCAATCACGAAAAAGAATAGATGCAAATTCTAATTATCCGAGTAATGTAAGAGAACGAAAAGAACGAAATATAAAGCAGTTTCATAAACACAGTGAATTTTTGAATAACGAGAATAATAATAAGACTTCGGAAGTGGATATTCCACTTGGAGTAAATGACAAAACATCAACATGCGCTGAAGACGTTAATAAAGACACCAATTCTTTTTTCGTCGAAAAAGAATTGAATACCTTCGATGACAAAGCACTCGAGGATGCAAGCTCATCATCCAATACAAAAAATAAGGATCTTTCTAATATTGAACTAGACTCTACTTGCAGTGAAAAAGAATCGGAATCATCGATATTTACAGAAGTGCCGCAATCAAATTATAACACTTTACCAGATCAAAATCGTCGGTCGAGTATACGAGAAATTATAGAGGGAATTGATTGGAAGATCCATTCGAGAAACACGTCTGATTATGTACCTAATACAGCGAGCGTAAATACTAAAAGTCATTTCGTAGGCAGAACAGAAGAAGAAGCTCCAGCAAGACTCGGTATTGTCGACGATGAAACAGTTAGTATGCTGCAAAGTGCCTTTTCATTCAGCGACGAGAGCGTAAGAGGATTTCATTTGGGTCCCGAGTCAAACGAACCATACCCTATATTTCAAGTCGTCACTCTGACGATAGCTGAAATATTCAAGGCTACAGGCTGGCGAAACTTTGCCGATCTTTTGTCCACCCGATCCGAGAACGAAATCGAAATCCCCTTTACCGAAGACTGTATTTTTTGCGGCAGTGAAGTACAGCACGTCGGTAATACGAATTCTGGAGATTTCAATGCTTTCGTGGAAGTGCCAAAAGAGTTGAATGTAGAAACGCCCGATGAAATAATGCAGCGAAAAATGTTGTCTGCCCATCTCTTGGAGCAGCTGCAGGAACTTTTGGAATCGGCGCGTGGAACTTTGTCAGCTGTGGAAACGTTTCGCTCAGCAAATCCCGATGAAAGTCAATTAAAACCAGCTGACAATTCCAAGGAGTTGTTCCCTAATAGTACATTTGAGTACGTTACTGCTTTTAAAGATTTGTATAATCATGGTGAAAAAATGAAGAGCAATATTAAAACACTAGAAACTTACATATGTACCATTAATGAACAAACTTCGTCGGGTGATGATACACCTTGCGGTGATGATGTTAATAGCAATTTGCCTCGTAATAAAAGTGCGAAACCCATTTCACAAACTAATTTGTCCGGAAGAAATGAAGATACAAATTTAAATTCCATCACTGCAAAAGAAGAAACTAGTTGTGAAGAAGAAAAGAATTGTGAGGTATCGCCAGGAACTAAACAAACAGCAGAGAAACGAAAATCTCAAAAATACCGTGATGAAGTTTGTGCGACTAAATTTGAAAATAGAGTACAGGTACATCAAAGAAAACAAGGTGAAGGTTTATCATCAGGAAATATAATGGAGTATGATAGTGAAGGCCACATTATAACTTCGTTTACAACTAATAATACTAGTTTTAGTAGTACCGAGCAGGAGGAAGTTAAAAGTCAGGAAAGTTTAATTAGTAACTCGGAAAAAGATGTAAAAAGTTTAAAACAAGAGAATTTTAACACAAACGAAGATAACAATACAGATAATAATACACATAATAATTTAGTAGAATTATTTGAATCATTTTATCGAAAAATGAGTAAAGAACTTGAAAATACTAAAAATAATTCTAATCCTAAACTTGAACAAGATTTAAAAAAACTTGCCGAAACGCAAAATTTTTCTAAATTTATGTCATTATTTAATGCTGAAGATGACAAAGATACAGTTACTAAACCTGCGATACATATTAATAGTAATCAGTCCAGTTTAAACAAATCTGACATAAACACGAATTCGTTATTAAATCTTCCAACTACGGAATTAGAATTGAAAAGTTCAGATTATCAAAGCAACGATGATGATATCCAAATAGTATTTACTCAAGAACAGGATTCGTATACACCTGTTGGTACAGAAGGAACGAATATTGATAATACGACTTCAAAACTTCATACCAAAACTAATCGAAATACCAGAACTTCATATTCTCATGAGCTACATAAAAATCATCGTCAGTATCTTAACTCCGATGCCATTAAACAAACAATTGAAAATTGGAATAGAGATAGTGAGGAAAGTCTTGATATAATCGGTATTAATAAAAAGTCAAAATATGTGGATAGCACAATCTCATTTTCTGATAACAGTGACATGGAAGAATTTTAAATTGATTGATTCCTTGGTAATTTTCAATAAATGTTTATGTAAATGTTACCTTTCTAATACTACTACTACTAATAATAATAAAAAACGTTATTTTGTAAAAAATATTTATTAAGTATGCTTTATTGCCTATAATAAATGGCAACAAGTTTAATTTATTAAACTTGTTAACTAGTCATCGGTTTATATAAATATGAACTCATGAATTAAAGTTTGATTTCTGACAAAACGTATACATAATTATTTAAATATACTATAATATAAACTACTTACATCTATATCTACATGGAATGAAGAATACGTAAATTACACACTTGGTGAAGTTATAGTATTCGGACGTAACGCTCACTAGGTATTTTAATTTATAAACATATTAATGAAAACGTAAAACATTCTTATCATTACATATTATGCCGTAGTATAATAAAAATTTTAGCAAGTCACGTCATAACCTGGTACAAATTCTGGCACAACGTAACTGGGATCGCAAATGGTATTTCTAACTGCTTCCCTGGCACTAACTTTAAAAATTCTGAAATTAACTTCATCGTTTTTCATGTAACCATAAAGATACATAGGAAGTTTGTTTGACAGAATCCAAATGTTTTGATCTTCCTCGTGGTCTACTTTAATATCATTAGGAAATACTAAAGAAACGTTGCTCGTTCCGATGACGCCCAAATTCTGTGGTATATACTCTTTTCTAGTATCCCAACACCATACCGAATCTCTAGTCACCATATTGAAGAACATGACACCATTTTTGTCTATTACAGATGATGACGAGTGTCCATAATCTTTAGCTCTTGGTTTACCCACGGGGACAAATTTATCAGAACTATCGTCGGCGGTTCTTTTATCCCGGAGGACAGAAAGTGGTACAGCGAATTCACGGAAACTTGACATCGGATGAAAGAACATTGTTTTCTCGTTGTTAACATCCACGGGAGTCAAAGCTAATCCAAAAATTCCGTCAGTCCAGTGGAATTCAAGCCCATGGAGATTGTATCTAGAGGATAAGGGATCTGGGTAGAAAAAGTGATGCTGAATTCTGAATGATGTGTCGTTAAAGAAGTTATAAACAACGAGTCCAAAGCGCCAAACGTCTGATGCATAAGCAACAGCATTTTCGCATTGACCGTCTTTCACATCAATAACTATGGCGGTATACAGCGAATCTTCTTTGATTTGATCTTGCGGTAAAGTATAAGCTTTGATCAGTTCGTCGGTGTACAAATCGAAGACAAAAATTGTTGGTGGGCAGATCTGTTTTGACTCGCTTGCAAGATCAATCTTTCCAGAGTCTAGTACCCATAAGCGATCGCACTCATCAACTTGCATTCTAAAAACGGATGTCAATCCTTGGCAGTTCCCTAAATTTTAAAATAACAGTTTTAAATAGTCAGAAACTTAATATTATTATATATTAAAAAAAATACTTGAAATAATGTTTTAGTATGTACCTAAATGGTGCCATCTCCAATCAGGATACGGTCTTAATTTAGGACTTTTATCAAATGTTCTCGTAGAGATAGTTGCCAGTGTAGCAGGGATTCCCTTTTTCCATCTTGGTAAACTAACGAATATTCTATCTCTCCAAATTTCAAGTCCAAGGGGTAAGTTATTTTCTGGTATAAATGTTCCTCCATAAATCAAACTATTTCTTTCTTCGTCGCTGTCGAATTCATAATCAATAGTTTTCCAAAAATAGGCCTATAATTAGAACGAAAGTTTAGCACTCTATGAATTGAAATAAGGAAAAGAGCTGCATGATAATACGCTTTCTTTTCGAGCTTACCAAATCCATTGCTGGTCCGGCATATTCGTCTTTAAATCCGGTATCCTTGGGAGGTTTGAACGTATGTCCTGGAGTGAAAAATCTATCACTTTGATTAAGTTGATTTTGATGGTTCGTTTTGGATGATTGCAGGATCTTATTCGAGTTTGCTCCATTTTCAAACGCATCGATGTTTCGTTCATTCTTTTTATTTTCTGATGGGCTACTTTGGGTTGTTACATAATTTGGATCTATTTGAAATCCATGTGGCTTTTCCGTTATTCTTTGACCGATGGAATTATCTGGATTATGATTATGAGGAAAGTTACAATCCACGTGCGAAGGCGGCTCTTCGTGTCCAAACGATGGATCATCGAAGGATGAAGTAGATGGCTTCAGGAAGAAAAAAGCATTGAAATATTTTAATAATAGTAAAACTAATTTTAAATTCTACTCTAAATTTAAGTTCATATCATAAGCATGATTAGCGAAAAGAAAATTTAATATAACGTTTTAATATGGAGTTTTTGAAAATGAAGAAAATTGCACAACGCACGATGTATATCGCTCGCCTGGTTGACTTTACATTTTACAACGACTACGTAACGTAATAGAATAAGAGAAAACTGAATCCATGCATTGATTTCTCTAATAATTAAGCAGCATCGCAATATCGTGGTGTCGGCTGTATAAAGTTCGGCCACTTGCAGGATTTTTTCACGACTACATGCGCGTATACTTATAAGGCACTTAAAAAAGCGAGATAATTACAATTGACAGAGAAAAATCGGTGGTTTATAATTAATTACCGAGACGAAATCGGCGGCTAGTTGGCTTATCGGCGGCGCCTCGAGCTCTTGCGAAATCTGGAGGTTCGGTCCGGCGGGCTCGGCAAATTCTTGTAAGCCCAGAAGTGACATGGTCACCAGCCAAGGCACGACGTTTGCCATTCCTGCAACACGATGTTGATTTCAAGTATTTAAAGTCAGCTGTAATGTTGTATTTGAACACGTGCGTGGCTAAATAAAGCAAACCCGGTCACCTCGATACATAGATTTTTCGGCATATCATTGTGCTTACTATAACTGAATAAACACTTGCTCTGAATCAATTATACTTGCAATTCAATTACTTCATTATGTTATATCATCGAGCAATGATGAGCAAAATTAAAACTAGCTTAAGTAGATTTTAACACTCCAATTATAGTGCATCATTATTTTGATGTCATGAGGCTCATCAATTTTAAGAACTAACGTAAAAGTCAGTTGATGCTCCTTGCTCGAAAGTAAACTTGCTTAATCATATATGCATCGAGGATTCGATTTAATCAATTTGTAAATTAACTAATATTCACTATACAATCTTAACATTTTACACCCTGTATAATAATTGAATATTAAAATTGTCTTAACGAAATTGACCTATTCTACGTTTAATGCTTTGATTTTTTTCACACGATGTGAAGTCAAGAACATTATACATATAAATAATTTTTGTAATCATACTTTTATAATATTTATAATATCAATTAGAAAATAATGATATTCTTCAAAATGAAGTTGTGGTAATGGATAATCGATTGTGGATGAGCTGAATTAGACAGTAATAGAAAGTGTTTGGTGAAAAGTTATGTTTGAGAAAAAAAATTATTCTAATTGCTGCAGGATAATCGTTGTAAATTCATAGCAATCATGTTTAAAATAAAAAATCGTATCGAGGGTACTTAAGTTTCTAAAGATATAAAAATGTGCCTTTAATTATTAATTCCGTATATGTTTTATACGGCAGCAGTACATTCAAAAGGTTTATTGATAATTATTTACTTTAATTAAAGTTATATGCTAGACTTTGAAATAAATATTTTTTTAACTGTTTCAATTTGATATTATATCGCTAACTTTTACCATTTCAAATTTATTTTCAAACTGTATACAAATGTTGAAATCACGTAGCTATGTACAAATCGAAAGTGTTTTCCATTAAAACCGAGGTGATCTAGATTTTATAATTGATCAAACTGACAGTACTTACGAAAACTAGCCCGTTTGAATTTTCAAAATAAAAAACTTAACTCCGGATGATCGTAACATCAAATAAACATTATCGACATTCTGAGTAAAGTAGTTCAAAGTTAAATTGTTCTAGTTTAAAACCCGTTTTTTAAGTTTCCAAAACAGTCATTTGGATCAAAGGTAAACATGAAAAGTTGGATAAATATTTTCAGTAAATCGAAATGTGCTAGTTTTCGTTTAAGGAACATTGAAATATGGTAATAAGAGTTTTAAAGTAAAACATATAAATTGTTAGTAAAATATATACACATTTTTATAATAATATAAATTTTCAATTGAATTCTTAAACGAGTGATGTATATTAATGAGTAGCAGTAAAAGATGAAATTGTAAAGAATGAAGTATGCACCGAAGGTCGATTTTAGTATGTTAAAATTATTTTTAATACCATCATGCAGCGTGGCACAACATATTCAAACAAAGATATTATAGAATATATTAATCATAATGACGGCTCAAAGTCATTTAATCCTAAAGCTTTAATAAAAGGTCCATTATATATTGAGTTTAAGAGTCTGAAGGACACGATTGGGTACTCGAAATACATGAGGTAGAAAAGAAAACAAGTTGATGGATGATGTCGAAAATGTAAATCTTTTAAAAAACCCGTGTACAGAATGTGATTTCATCAAACCCGACGTACGCATACGTCACATGTCAGTTTTGTATATATTCACTTTTGTTTTTCAACTACATAATTATTACAAGTTAATTTATATTTACAAGCGAATTGATTAGCCTTGAAAAAGAGAGATTCGCAATTTTTAATATGTATTAACATTGCATGTCTATTTCATCGACATCAAGAGCGAAATTAAGCGCACCGGTAATACTTTAACACGAGGACAATAATTAATCAATATTATTGTCGGGTTAGGAGCTATGAAATAACAATAAAAAAAAGTGATCGTACCTGGAGTAAAAATGTCTCTTGGACGAGCGAGCTGCGAATAATAGTATAGCAAGTTCGAAAACAATGGCAAAAGACGCCGAGGCGCGCAGTTGTATTATGAAAAGAAGTCAGTGGCGGCGCGTATGCAGTACGTATGCAGGTAGTATAAACTTTCTTCGCTCGTGAAATCGCGCGCCGCTCGCGTGTGTCTCACTCTTGCGCTCGCGATACTTACATATACCGCATGTATATTATAAAGCACGCGTGGAGGCAGTGAGCCGCAACCGAGGAGATAGAGGAGGAGACTGCTGCACCGCGCACACCGAGAGATACGCGTCTGAGATCGGCCGAGATGCGACTACGGGACGCGTTGGCCATTTTCACGGCGCGTTTCGTTGCACGATGATGAGAGGAGAGGTGAGGACGAGGAATTGCCGCTGGAGTCTCCCTTCCACTCCTCGAAGCGAGTGAATCTTCCCGTCGTGCATCTCTCGCGCTCGCGATTTATATGACTCTCTCTTTGTATAGAGCTTCGCGCGCCCGCGAGAATCTCGCTATAGGTCATTGGCGAGGAGTTCACGGGAAAGCGTTCATTGAGGATGCAGCTCGCGAGCGTACATACATATACAAACATTGCGGAAACATTTTCCCTTTCGTCAAGTGTGCGTGTGTGTATGTGTGTATACCGCGGCGACTGCTGCACCGAGACTATGTATGTATAGCGGCTCGGCGAGATCGCTCCTAGCGATTCGACTCGGTTGGCTGTTGCCGATTCGAATGGGAGAAAAAAATGAAACGCCCGAGCCAGGTATAACTTATTGTTTGGGCATTTTTTTTTTCACTGAGTTACATACACGCCTGCGAGAGGATTTATTGCATCGATAACGCGCACAGTGCGCCTTTGTAGAAATTGATGCTCCTTGCTCGAGTTTGAAAGTCCGGGGGAGTACAAGCTAAGGAGCAATTTATGCCGATCCAGTTAGCTATATGGTAACGATATGTATTAGAGCGTCGGAAATATTTTGGGCCAATTTGGAATAGACCTCCGTTCGGCTAATAGTTTTCCTCGACATTAACTTGACTTCTTGTAAAACGTATTACGTACTATATTACAATTCATGTCGTTATGTATCTAACTAAATTGCCTTACCGTAAAAAAAAAAAAATTGCTTCTGATTATGTTCGGAATCTTTGATTCGAGAAAAAGGATTTTAGTAATGATTTGAACTACTAACGAGCGGTACAAATAGATTATATAATATAGCTGGAGCGGATCGGGCTGAATTTCGTTATTAAGAAAAACTAAAGTAGCGTCTATGCGTTATTTATGAGACAAGCAGCGTACAGAAAAATATGTGAAAAAGTTTGTAAACGAAGAAAGAAAGGATCGAGAAGGATAATAATGATCAACGATTTTGATATTTTTTGATGTCTTAAAAACTGTTACGATGCTGCTATAATACGTAAAATTCTGTATTACACCAACTCATTAATATAGATATTTTAGTTTGATGAATTATTTGATTGATGCATTTCGACGATTCAATACTAAAATCCACCAATATATATATTCACGTTTAAACTTATAAAACAGGTACACACCCTTTCCTGTACCATTACGATTCGGTTTACACTGGAACCAACGATTTTTTCTAAGATCTCTATGTTTTTAAACTATGGCCATTTATATCTTTGTTATTCCTTTTCGTAAAATCTTTTGTAGATGTATAATAACGATCGACACTAAATCAAAATAGCTGTAATTTTTCACTTTGTTCGAATTACAAAAAAAAACTTAGGTATATTCGAGTTATGAAATCATTTGGTAACTGTAGGCTACCGAGAAATGGTAAGAAACTTTATAAAAGTTACAAATATAAGAGGTGATAAACATTTATACAATTTTACGCAGCGAGTAATGAAATCTGCAACATGCAAGTTATGTATAGTGAACCGTATTTTATGACACAACGTGTGAAAGATTAATTGAACGCATAGGTACACCTTTTTTTCCCGCGTGCGATAAATCGAACTTCTCGCACGGAATGTCATAAAATTACTTTTTTTTTTCAAGTTTAATAGTTACACGAACGTAAACAAAACGTAAAAAGAGGTGTTCTTAAATAATAAACAATTAATTTTTTAAACATGCTTTGTTATCCGTGAAATATTTCAAGCGATAATAACAGAGTGGCCTAATGCTTGTCACAAGATATTGATAATCAGCCTTGTGTTATGAAATATAGACAGTTTCACGTCAAGTTATTTACGATTCAAGTTATTTAATTTCTAGTATATTTTACTAGATCTTTTAAAATAAAATAAATTAGCTTCATTTTTTCAAAAATATTTGTAACTGTAGAGTTTCACAACCAATTTACATGGCAAATATACTTGAAAGTAACATTTGTTACAGTTTTATATTACTTCATTCTATGAATTTTTCGGTAATGAATTTCCTTGTTTTCTGTGAATATTTCACTCGATTCATTTACGACCCGAATACCGATCTTTTTTTTTTCTACTGCTATGCTTACCGAGCACTACGCCGGAAGAAACTTGTTATAGTTTTATTCCTTCTTAGAGAACACATATTTTAAATATTCATCTTACAGTATTTCTTATTAAGTATAGTTTAAACTGGAATTTGCACTAATGTAAACTTTGTGATTCTTTTTTCCATTCTAATTCACCTGACTTAACTACCTAGATATTTATAAATTGTTTAAGTTTGTACGTATTTTTCTGCATATTTTTTATTCGGAAATTATTTCGGGAATAATTAATCTTTCAGCTGTCATCGCTAATATTATCTATATATTATTCTAAAGCTTATCGACATAAAATAATATGCAAGCTTCGACATGTAAGTCAATTTTTATATTTTAAAAATTTTTTAATTAGAACAACCAGTTTACAGAAATTTGCATAGTTCAGTTCCGTTTGAATTTACTTACGTATACGCAGTGCCTTAGTCTCTAATTATTGTATACTACCTTGCTTGTTGGAAATCTCACATTCTCTCGATGTTTGGTTCCAATTATTTATTACTTTTATAAAAAAATAGCATTTGTTTGAACGTAAACACTGTCACTAATTGTAAAAAGATTGTAGTTTTATGGTATAAAAAATGATAAGAAAGTTTGTGTATGAGTTTCGTTATACTGTCTTTATATTAATCGAAAATTATGTAACTGAAAACGTTTAATTATTAATGTTTTTATTTATAGGACAATTTTAAATTCTTAAATCATAGCCGTATTTCTTGGTACAAATAGGGCATACGCCTAGAAATTTGTTTTTTTTTTTTTTTTTTAATTTTTATTTTTCGTTCAGAAGTTGCTAGGTATAAGAGTTTCGTAATGAAAAATCTGGTTTCATGAAAATGCACATATTTTGATGAATTTAGTGAACTGCTATAAATATATAGTTATTATATTACATTTAATATTATGAAATCAAATGTCTAATGTTCAGTAATAATATTGAATATTTGTAAACTTTGAAATTAGACAGAGATTATGTGATGAGTGGAATTTTTGACTAAGTAAAAATAATCCAATCTTGAAACGTTTGTCATAAAAACATTCTTATTCTTTTTATAAATTGAATTAATTAATAAAATTCAACTAAATTGAGAAAGTACTAAATATTCAAATAAATTATTAACTTAACGCACACGAGGAAAACTAATTAATGTAGCTATAAAGAATTATGAAAATCGATGAGATTCTGATACGATTTATATGAAATAAAGAAAGTAAGATTGCGTTGGTTTGATAATAATTTTCTATCTTGTATAAACTTTAAATTTATTTTATTTCACATTAAAAATGTTATATAATTATATGATATTATATTTCTAAATTATCTAAACCCATCGATAGTAAATACAGCAAGCTTTCAAAAAATGGATACTGAATTACTTCCTATTTCAGGCCCGTTTTAATAAAAAATACACTCAGAAAGACAATGTTCGTTTTGTCCGTTATAAAACACGTCGCTTGAATTTAACGAATCTGAATATACAATATAATTACCGTATGCATCATTTAACTTCAATAGCTCATATGTAACAGGTATGATCGTATTACCAATTCTAGATAAACCAGTATTTGATTTTAAATGTTTCACGCTTACAAAGAAGCAAGTGCCGTTATTCCGGTTTCAAAAGATTACATGAACTTCCGGTATTTTTCGAATAATATTTTTTTGCGTGAGATTGTATAAACAAAATTCGACTACTTATAAAACTGAATATAAAAAATTTTGTGCATAAATTATTAAAATCATTCTATTAAAATATGAATTTATTTCAATTGTATAATTCGTCACAATGACTCATTCGTATATAAGAGAAATGTATTTTTGGAACAATAACGAGTTCCGTTTTCCTCCACTCAATTCGATCGTTTTTGAAATTATTTTGTAGCGTTACCAGTCGTTAACACGATGAATAAGAACTCAACATTTTTCTCAATAAAATATAAGTACGTTCCAATTGTATGCGAAAAATCTTACTTGCACACGTAAAATTCAAATTTTATTCTATTGTGTAAGTACAATTTGAATTGTAGCATTAAAATTAAAAT
>UELV01135614.1:0-20944 GCA_900490015.1 Megastigmus stigmatizans | reverse complement strand
ATTTCATACTCCTCTGCTCGGAGTAGCGGACGCGATAGCCCGCGCTTTCAAGAAGCCTCGCTGCACGAGGCAGAAAGGCGGTATCGCACGCAACAATAATTGTAAGCTCACATTATCCATTATAGCCCATGCTACTCGTGCTCCACCCTCCTGCCACCTATGCCCCACTAGTGGGACACATAGAGCATTTCTGAGCGCTTTAATTTTTCAATTTTATATTAAAAAATACCTCTCGATATAATATTTTTGTGGTCAATCCTGTTTCTTAATAGTATTATTTACTTATTGTAATTTTTTTTATAATTCGAATCTATCGATTTTTAATACAATCTTAAATTAAAGTTAGGGTGCCCGTGACGCCCCACCTTCCCCTATATAACACACTCGACGCGTATAAGACATATATATATATATAAGAAACAGAGAAGAACAATTAATTGCTTAGATGCTGATGCAGGTTGAGCTTATGTGACGTTTATATAGGTGTGGATAGTCGCACATTTAACATTTATATATTTGTGAGCGTTAACTGGAAGACACTGAACTTGCATATATGGACGGCTTCGGTTTCTCGATTTCGAGCTGTGCGGTGGGAAGCTTTTTTTCGAAACTCTTTTGGAGCATTTTTAGAAAATTTTTACCCAAGTTCGCTGTTACAAGACTCATCGTTTAACCAACATTCGAACGCGCTACACCAGAAATATAGACTCGACGTAAAAAAAACATTTTTTTGTTTTTAATGTTAAATTTTACTAAAACCAAACTGTATAATTACAAATAATAACATAACTATAAATTTATATGATTACAAATAATAACATAACTATAAATTTATATGATCAAAAATACAATATGTATTATACTATCATTTACATCAGAAAAGCATAATTTTTCCATAAAAAGGTTCCCACCTGGACGGAAGTTCGATTTTTTAAAAGTTAAGAATTAACAAACATTTAGATTTTCGTGTTTTTAGGCACCAAATCATCACATTCAGGACTTGTAAGAGCAAAATATACATAACATTCAAGATCTGATCAAGGTACCTAGTTTAAAACATTGACAACATTAATAGAAAACTATTGCACGTGTATACTACGATATTAGCTGTATTTATTGTAAATAGTGTCGCTATTTCTACACCACGAATAGTAATAATATGTCTGTTTAAATAAGTACCTATCTTAAGCTTCATTTTTTCCGTGCCATATATTAAAATAATATTTACGGCAATATTACATGCGAAATAAAATAAAAATTATTAAAACATGTTGCAAAATAATTTTTTTTAAATTTAAAGTACTCGATGAAAGACGTGTAATTTAATACCCGGCGTCCATCGGAATAGACAAATATAATTTTGGTTTTTGTAGAATTACACAATATAAATATAATGCATATTCCGTAATAGAGTTGTAAATTCATACAATCAGAGCCGAACAACTAAAAAAAAAATATTAATAAATCGTTTAATTACAAAAATCGACTTACTAACGACCATAAATCATTCTGGAATAGTTTGGAACATTTTAAAACTTTATCCTCCTGCACTCTCTACGCAATATATGTACCTAATGCGGTACGTACGGAAAAAATGAAGGTGCAAGAGCGAACACACATAAACACACATTTATATATATGTATATATGAAAAAAAGTATAAATTCATAAACGAATAGGGGGAAACATATAAGACACAATATTGTAGGCTCGGCCGAGAAGTTTACAGATTGATAGAGAGAGAGACTTACTGCCTGAGAGACCAGTAGCGGACTACGTTATTAGTCCCGGCGACTTGCGTTTGCTTATTGCGAGCCGAACGGCTGCTCGTCGCCGGTAGAGTAGTGCAGCTGCCTCGCATTAAGACCGACGACTTGGAAGTGGATAATATTGGGTTCGGAGCAGTTGTTGTGGCGGTGTCGTGGTTGATGGTGGTGGTTGTGGTGCTAGTGTTGTTGTTGTCGTGGATGTTGCGGGACAGAGCTGGTTTGGGTATGTGGCGTCGGTAGGTCGTCGGCTCGTTGCCGTTTCTACAAAAACGCAGGTAGGAAGACAAAGAAGGGGAAGAGGAGCAAAAATAGAGAAAAAGTCATTGAGTATTAAGACCACAAGCTGAGAATATAACACGCTTCCACCAGGACTATACAAGTAACAGTTCAAACAGACGCAACACCACAATTGACAGAATAGATACAGAAAGGTTAAACAGTTAAATAGTACAAGAATTAAGAGAGTTTAAAGACTAGACTAAAAAGGGGACCGGTTTTTGCTTTTTTATCACAACTACTCATGAACATTTTTTCTCTTTTAGATGCCTAATCATACATTACTTTTTCAATGGAATACCTGTATAAAAAGATTTCAACCGTTTTTACATACTAAATATTTTATCACTGGTTTGAAAAATAAAAAATATAGAAAAAGTGTCCATGATTGTTAATACTGTTAATAAGTTATACGAATAGATAAGTAAACAATAATTTACCTTTTCATGATAGTTGTTGAAGCTGAACGAGTAATAACGCGTTTGGTACCTTCCTTAGTTTTTGCTGCCATAAGAGAACCAATACCCTTTTGACTCCTGCTTTGTAGTAAAGGTACCAAGTATGGACTGAAAGTGTAACAATATTAGTATTAATAATTGTAATACAAAAATAAAAAATTTACCCTTATAAATAATGACAAACTAGGTATATTTTTTTTAATTTAAAATTGGCTAAAGGTATTTCAGATGAGTAAACTGTATCGTTTATAACTCTAAAAAAGAAGTAGAAATACTTACTGCACTACAGGAACAGAGCTTGTTGAATTTGCACCAGAATTGGAATGTGGAGAAAGAGTTCTCCTAGCTTTGATTTGATTTAATTTGTCACCTTGAGTTAAAATCGATAGCCTCACTGGTGTTTTCGCGGTTTGAGGAATATTATTATCCTCCAGTCTGATCCCATCAACTCTTTGCATAATACCTGATACATTATCTTGTAAAAGACGTGTATTCCTTGGTCCAGCCAGGGATGCATCTAGTACATGTGCAATTTTCGAATAAATTCCGTATTTGTGAACGGGATTTCCATTTTCAGAACGTAGAGGTTCTTTTATTAAAGAATGTAAATACTCTTCATAGCTATGAATACAATATAAACATACAATAACTTCACAAGAAAAAAAATATGATAAATGTAGAAGAGCGCTTACTCTTCTAGCCATTGTTGCTGAAGTCCAATTACAGATCCAGGTCTGCATATTCTTATCCAAGCAATTGATTCTAATGCTGATAAGTGATAATGTTTCATAATGTAACAGGCGATTAAAGTACCAGTTCTTCCAAGACCAGCCTTGCAATGGACGGCAACAGCTCCATTAGTTTTTTCAGAAATTTTTAAGAACTGTCTTACAATTGATGGTGTAGGAGGGGATCCATCAATAAAGAATAAATCTTTGTGATCAAAGCCTGCATCTATAAAACTTGTAGCGTCGTAACGCTTCTTATTAAGTCTTACAATAGTCGTTACGTTATGCCGATGAAAATACTTGAAATATGATTCTGGAGCATGTAACATATAACCTGAAAGAAATAAAATGATATCAATTTAAATGTTTAATATAAATTTTGATGTCATCCATTTTTTTAATTACTCCTGTAGTGATTAATTTTTATTAAATAAAAGTAAATAAGAAGTTCATTAATTGTTGCAGCTTGTAGCATACCATTTTCATATTGATTACTTGAGTGAGGACCACAAAAGGCAATATATTTGCCAGGAAGTATCCAATTTAAGTCTCCATTTTCAACACGCTCAAAATGTTCATATTCCTTAAGATTAAAGTCCCGAAAGTCAAAAAATCCTAACTGATGGCACTTGTATATTGCATTGATGCAATCTTGCAATGATATTTGATAACAAGGTTCTCCTACTGAAGCATCACGGAACAATTCAAAAGTTGGACAGTTTGGACTAGCTGTTAAACATTTGTAAGCTTCTTCAGCACTTCGTTTCAAGTAAATAATCTAATAACAAAAAATAATTGTAAAATTATGTGCATATTTATAAAAGTAAAAATTGTAAAAAATAAAGATCATTTTAATACCGCATAGCAAGCTATAAGAAATGCTGCATTCACTCGTTTTTCAGGATCCATTGTTGTGTAATGGACAATTCTCTTTGCTCTTAAAGAAACAGCTTTTAATTTTTTGTCAACTTTCTGGCAATAACGATAGACCATTGCAAGATTAAGTGGTCCAAAATCTGCATAAAAATTTTCATACACCAACTCATTGTCAACAGAAAAATAATGAGTATTTGCTGTATTTTTGGCTTTATCTGGTGATGTTACAGTTACAAAATATAAACGATCTAAAAAAAAATAACAATAAGTATTACAAATTCAGACAAAGATATATACACATAATCTCATATAAAAATATAAATTTGTACCTTTTATTATTTCGGCAGGGCCGATTAGAATCTTGTTCCAATCCTCCATTGTACTATTGTTTTTAAACTTGTACTTTAATAATACATTGATAAATTATTTGGAAAAGTAATGTACTTAAAAACCTGAAACAGTTTAATATTTTGGTTAAAACTATCATTAATTATTCAATAGAAATTAATTTTTAATTAGTACTAGTAGGATAGAATTAAAAAGATTGAAAAAGTTCAATAATTTTCTAGTAAATCCAGAATATTTTCATGAATAAAGTAGGTAATAAATATTTATAAATACCTACTTTTTAAAATATTATTTACCATAATTTAAACTCCTCAATGGGAGTCTTTTATTATATATCTAATATATATGTGTATTATATAAATTTGCCATTATTATCTTTTATTATATATATTTTGGAATATATAACAAGGGAAAACCGCCCCAAAGTGTAATATAGGTATAATAAACACTGTAAAATTAAGGGTAAGAATTTCGCGACGTTTCTTTAAACTAGTTTCAAAGATTATTCTTCGAAAAATTGGCGGGTAACTAAATCAATCAATATAGTTGTAAAAAATCGTAAATGAATTCGAAAATCGATCGCATAATTATTAATAAAAAAATAATATTTTGACAAATGAAACATAAATCTGTAGAAATAAATTTATGTATTATACAAGAAAAAAAATTGTTGTGTTAAATAAAAAAAATCACTTATTGTTGTACTTGTTCCGAAACATTTAATTCATTCCAAAAGAATAAAAGCAGACAAACGCAGATTTTTACGAAAACGAAAATTTTTTTATTATGCTTTAGTTACCAAATTCACGGAAAAGCTCCTTAAAAATCATAACTAGCGTACGGGGAATATAAATATACCCTCTCCGAAAAGCACACATATAGGAAAACAAAGTTCAGGTAATCAATGATAAGCTTCTTACTTTGCAGAAACAAAAAATAACGAAGAAGCAGCAGTAGCGATAAGCGTTGATAGGTTGGCCAGCTCGCGCTCAACGAAAAAGTCAAGCTGCTTATCCTGCGTGTGTGTATATATCTGCTGCACAACTATCCTCTGCTACGTCATGGCGCGAACTCCCTCCTACACCACCTTCGCCTCTCATTCCTCAGCCCGACAGCATACTGTAGAAAAAAACGTCGCGTGCTACTGCTGCTGGGCTGGTGCGTCAGACGAACACGACGTCGATGCCTGTGCAGTACAGGACACGGTTACTATTCATCGGCGCCGCAGTTGCCATCTTCACGCTTCTCACACAGCTTATATATGTATCAAAGTACATATATGTAATCGCACGTGCATGTGATGTATATAGCATACGTATGCGCCGTCGTCACATAACACACCTATGCGCGAGAAAATAAAGCACCTCCACAACTGCTTTGTATATATAGATTATATATATAGATATATGTATCACGAGTACAGACAGTACCGAGTATCCCGCTAATATCTGGGGTCTATTTATTTAGGGACTGCACACGAGATGTACACGAAATTTTTGCCAGGATCACTGATTGTCGATTGCCCGCACTACGGAAGGGAACACCCAGCCACAGCGAAGTTTCGCGTATTTAATCCAAAAAATGGTCGGCCAACGGATTTTCGTTCACAATTCGCTGGGCGCGAGTAGTGAGTGGCGCGAGCGCGAGTGGGGAGTTTCGAAGCAGCGGCATCGCGCGATCGACAGATCTAGCAATTGGCGGGGGAAGAGATGGCAGCACTGCTCGCGAGTCGCGCTTCGTATTCTCCTTTTTTGGACCGATTCGCACGTGCCGACGTCCCACATTGATGATTTTGGCCAATGGCGAGTTGTGACCTCGCTTGAACTATTCGAATGGACCAATTCGCGAGTTCGCTTTCCTTTGTAGCTTGGGATTTTTTAAACTGTAACCGTCAGTTATGTACACTTTTGACCGTTAAGCCCTACACACGAAAAAAATGAACAAATATAAAAAAATGCATTAGTTACTATATCTATATATATATATGAGTAAAAGGAGAGAACAAATATGAGGAATAAAACTTTTATTCCTTATATTTGTTCCTTTTCCTCGTATATATAGATATAATAACGAACGTATTTTCTTGTGTTTTATATTTATTTCCTATAATTATTCCTACTTATACCCTTTTTTCGTGTGTAGAGCCTTAACATTTCCGATAGATACCTATAAGTATACCTTATACTTATTTGAAAATTTGTATCCAACGTGTGAATTGGTCATTTCGTTTGCCATTGTATATTTTTTGCATTATTCCTTTTTAAAATCCTTCCGGAAATATTTTTGACGGATATCTCTTCTCATTTGAATTTTAAAATAATTAAAGTCGGTTACTAGCTTAAGATATCATTTTTACAAAAACAATTGGTCTATTAAATTATTTTGATACTACATGTTGAATAAAACTAAAAAACTTTCTTCATAGATTCAATGAATGTTTTATTTATAGATCTAAACAAATATGTTGATTGGTATTCACTTTTGGATGTGGCTGTATCTCTCTAATTAATCTAAAATATAAAACGTATTTAAATATCAGTCGGATTATAATTAAAGTATGAATATCGTAAAAAATATTGCGTAACAATTATGCATGATTCATTAGTTGTTGAATAGAATAACAGAACCGCGCTGCTATGAAAATGAGTTAATTGAAACAATAATATCAATATCCATTATCGGTAGAACGCCCGTTCTTCTTGTATTAAATAACCGTAAATTCACTGCTTCAAATTTAAAGACCACAATTATTATTAAAATAACGGACACTTCCGGCTGATCCTATATAATATGCCTCGAAGAAGCAGAAAGAGCGCGTGCTACGAGTGCTATCCTCTACTCCGTCCCCCTTTAACTCGCTCACCGGCTCACCTCTCCATTGCAGGGCTCTCATTGTTTATGATCGAAATAACTTATATATTCACTCTACAGTCTTATACACTGTTACATTGCATTGCATCTGTGTACAAATCTGAGGCTTAAAGTACAATTGTGTGCACACGCTTCTTTATGCGTTTTCAATACTGCATACTGGTAAAATGGAAGTTTTTATTTTATACATATATAACTTTTGCTATTAATTTATTAATAGGATTCAAGGGCTTTTATAAAACTTATTCAAAGTAAAGCTATCAGAATTGCAATTACTATAATAAAAAAAAAATAAAATTAAATATATTTCTTCAATTAAATTCAAATGACCATACCACATTAATGAAACAAATTTTCATGTTATAATTGTTTTACTAGCCTGAAATGTTAATGCAAAATTACATTTTACTTAAATCTATTATAATTGTCGTGGACATAACTTGTAAAAATCAATAAGTTAACCCAGGTATTTTAAAAACTAGTTTAATAGTGCATATATTTTTATGCTTTATCTGGTAACCCATGGGACCTTTTTTCTATTTCGAACTATTAACTATCAAGTCTTTTCTTGTAAAATATATTTAGCATTTTAAAGTAAATTCATTAAGTATGTATCTAAGGATACATCGTCACGATTCATTTCTAGTAAAATGTGCACACGTCAGCGTTAAATTGTACAAAAAGCCTAAGCGCGAGCTGTGGCATCAGTCCGTAGTGTGTACGGTATCGTATACGTGTATTTCGTAAGGCGCAAAACGGTCAGCGCGCACAATATCGAGACACTCCGAAAGAGCGAGACGGAGACGGGAGAGATTGGATTGTGAATAAGGAGCGAGAGAGACGAAGAGACAAGAGACCGAAACAGGGTGCGCACGGCGCAAGGCAACACTATACTATACAGCACAGCAGGCTCTACTCTATATCTACCTATCAGCAAGTATACACGTGTACATATCCGTGTGCGTGTGTTGTTCTTGTACACCATTGACGACCATAGGAATAGGATGGTGTGTGCGGGCTGTTTCGGTTGATTCTCTAAATGCGAACAAGAGACGAATCGCACGCTTCGTTACATAAAAAATTTCGCGTTGCTGTGCGTTACATGCATTAGAAGTGTGCTGCTGCTTCTTACGTGCACAATAACCGACTACACCACGTCATATACTCGTATATACTTAAGGAACGCACAGCCTCGAAAATACGGGCTCAGCATTATTATATATACATTAAAGATCCGTGTCCTCGAGGATCTACACAGTGTGCGCACAAGAGAAAAAGAAGTCAGCCAGCAGTAGCATTAGCAGTAGCGGCAGCAGCAGTAGCAGCTCTCCTGCTCTTGCTCACTCTCCCCGTCTATCTCGCACGCACGCGCGCGTACACCACCTTTCAGCCATCATCATCATCGTCGAACCCGTTGTGTATGTATCGGGTCAGGCTACATAATACGTATAGTTAATTCCATCACAGCGCGCGCGCGAGAGAGAGAGAACGCACAGTAGGCTCCGCAAGAGCTACGAAACAACAAAATAATTCGCGGCGCGCGTGTGACTGTACTGTCTAGATTTCACGCTGTAGGTCTCTCTAGACTTTTCAGGCAAAAAGAGAGGTACCTATTAAAGAACGAAAGGGTGCGCGAGAGAGACAGAGAACGGAACGATCAGCAGTAGCAGAGTCAGACAGAGAAAGAGAGAGAGAGGGAGAGAGCGAGAGAGAAAGAGGGAGATATATCAGTGCAAGAGTGAGGCAGAGAAGGCGCGAGGGTGGAGAGAATAGATCCCGCGAGAGTAACGGCGACGTTCGTGTATTCCTCGCGCGTCGTGTGTTGTTGTGCGTCCGTGCGATCATCGGGAGGAACACAGGGAGCAAGCATTCGAGAATTGCGTTCGCTGCAGCCGCTGCTGGGCTACGGCCAAGCTGACGGCCGCCGCGCCGTCGTCCCGACGACGACGACGACGTCAACGATAACGAGGAGGAGGAGGAGGACTTTGCCGACTACGACTATCGCTGCTGGACGAGTCGTAAAGTCGCGAGGGCCTATCCCGCAGCAGCGCAGAGGACTCGAGAAAATGGCCGACACTTGGACCCAGAACGTCGTTTGCCGGTAAGAAACGAGGATGAGAGTGCGTATAGCGAGAAGGATGATGAGCGAGCTGCGAGTGCCCTGCGCAATTGATTGGCGTGTGCCCGTTTCCCCTGTACGTCGATTTCGCTGCCCCGTTCATATAGAGGCATAGTGGCTGCTGTCACGCGCCGTGCAAGAATTTCGAGCTTGTTGAGGCAACTCGCGAAAACGCTAACTGACCTAAGTATATACCTGCACTTCTATATACTTACCTTTCAGGCAGGCCACTTTATGTACAGTAGTAAACACCCAAGTACTCTACAATATATATTAAAGGGATAGAGGGAATAATGTCAAGTCAAAAGTGTAAACACCATGCTCTTTTGTTTTTCCAGAGCTTGACTTATTTTTCTGTTTGTTTTCTTTTCTATTGAAGTTAGGTATTATATCTCAGAGGATTGACACTTATGAAGTATTTTTGGTAAGTGCCTGTCAACTGAAGATTTTGTGTTCAAAAAGTGGATTATCTTGGTGGTGGTTTGTGAGGTGCAAAAAAGTTGCAATTGAGATTTTGCTCTTAAGATGACAGAGTTTATCGAGAGATGAAAGCTCTTAAGGTTTAATTTGCATCCAAGATGCTGTTCCATTTATAATGTTACCCTAAAGTTATAAAACGAAGTAACTAGTATCAAAATTATTTACGTAGATAAGCAGTTTGAAATTGTCGATTTCTATCGATCAGAATGGAACGTAATTAACAAAGTAAAGCCAGAAAATATTTATTACAAACCAAGGTTTTTGATAAGCAAGCTCTTACATTATATAGCTTTTAAATTTCTATTTATAAACTCAAACTTTAATATTCGAGATAGAATTTGTTTATATAAAAAGATTTACATTACTGTCCATGAAATATTTTTTTTGTCTGCAAATGATAGAATATTGACATTTTATTAAATTAGTTGGACATTAGACTCACAATAGCATTCATTTTTAAGAGAACAGAGGACTAAAAATATTGGGTGCTTAATGCCATTCAATAATATTTACTGAATGCTAATATTAATAGCCTTTTTAGATTTGAAAATACCATAAAATACTTAATAAACATAAAATGTTAAGAAAGTTATTTGTGATGAATAACTTTTTAATGCTTAGTTTAAACTAAATTACACTTTTAACATTAACTTTCAAATTAAAAAGATTTTGTATTTTTTAGGTATTTTAAAAATGGGGTATGTCGTGAAGGAAGTAGCTGCCGATATAGACATGCACAAGGAGCTAGAAGCGAAGCAACTCCTAGTGAATCAGGAAGTTCTCAAGGGTCAACTTCATCATCATATTTGCAATGTCGCTTCTTTAAACAAGGAACTTGCAGATTTGGCAATCGCTGTCGGTTCATTCACAGTTCCAGCCAATCAGAAAGTTCAAGCTCTGAAATGCCACTAAATACCTCTCTAGTAGCTCCAGATGTAAAAAAGTATGTTGAAATTATTCATTATTTTAATTATGGATATCATCTTTGACACTGGTTAAAATAAGAAGCACT
The DNA here is from genome assembly GCA_900490015.1 of Megastigmus stigmatizans. Classification (NCBI taxonomy): domain Eukaryota; kingdom Metazoa; phylum Arthropoda; class Insecta; order Hymenoptera; family Megastigmidae; genus Megastigmus; species Megastigmus stigmatizans. Next base: position 10,008 of record UELV01135614.1, on the reverse strand, counting down.
AATCAGTTTACAAAATAAATATGAGTTTGAATTTTCGGATAATTCATTTAAAATAAAGTTTTTAGATATATGATGCTTAGTTACTTATATAAATTATGAACCAAATATATAATTTATTTTAGCATGGATGCGAGTTTGGATGCGGAAGAATGGGTAAATGCTCCAGAGTTTGTGCCGTCAGCTAACTCTAGTGCCAATGCATCTTTCTCAAATGAAAATTGTGCATCCGGTATAACGGCCCCACTTTCATATGCTCAGGCAGTCAATCCTACCGCTGCACAGGCATCATTTTCTTCCTTAGATCCACTGTGTCCATTTGCTGAGTCCAGTGGTCTCTGCAAAAAAGTCAACTGTCCTTATCTTCATGGCGATATCTGCGACATGTGCAGTAGACCTGCTCTTCACCCTTACAATGAAGAATTGCGAAAGAAGCATTCAAATGTAAAATTTATTATTTTGTGATGCAACTTTTTTAAGTTAATTACCTAGTTTATCAATTTCTAATTATCATTCGACTGAAATTTTTCTGCCATACTTTTATTGAAGTAGATATTTAATCATTTATAACTTTATAAGACCTCAATTCTTTACGAATAAATTTTTTTAAATAAATTTATTTAATGTAAATTTTATTCAACAGGCATGCGTAAAACAACATGAAGTTAATATGGAACTTTCATTTGCTATCCAACGTAGTCGAGAAAAATCATGTGGTGTATGTTTTGAAACAATTATGGAAAAATCAACACGTGAGCAAAGGTTCGGAATTTTACCAAATTGTAATCATTGCTTCTGTTTGACTTGTATTCGGAAGTGGCGTAAATCCAAGCAGTTCGACAATAAAATCATTCGTGCATGCCCAGAGTGTCGCGTTCCTTCAGATTTTGTTTGTCCCAGTATGTATTGGGTTGATACAAAAGAAGAAAAAGATAAGTTAATCACAGATTACAAGGATGCTTTGAGGTGATTATTTTAGATATATTGTCAGATTAATACATAGAACTGCTTATTATAACAGTAATTTTTTTATTTCAGTACCAAAGATTGCAAATATTACAACAAAGGCTTAGGAAAATGTCCATTTGGTAATAAATGCTTCTACCTTCATGCTTTACCAGATGGCACCAAGTTTGATGTTGGTCCTCCAGTTCGACAACGTCGCAATGCTGATAATGATATTGATATTTTCCGCGTAAGTAAATTTTCATATTAAATTAAATTCAAGATTTTCTCTTAAAAAATGAAACTACTGATGATTCAATTTATTCAGATTAAATTATTTTTAGAAATACTATTTACACATTCATAGAATATAATGACTTAATAATTTAACTGTAATTAATTAGATAATTAATTTGATAGAGTTAATTAAATTTTTGATTATAAATTAAGGCAATTACTTTATTTAAATTATGTGGTAAATACAGGAGAAATTTTTTTATCGCGTCATTTATTGCTTTAAGATTATTAAAATTATACTGAAAATAAGTCTTTATTTTAATAATTGTAATATCTAAGATAAATAATTACCAATAAATTTTTGTAAATACATGTCTATTAATAAAATATTTTATGAAATATTTGTATACTGATATGATAATTTTTCATTTGTAGCAACTATTACTCTGGGATTTCATGGATGAAAGGGATAACTTTTGGATGTACAACTTAGATGATTTGCAGGATATCGTCGACATCGTTTCAGATTCTGATGAATCCGACTGGTCCTGACTATGATTTTTACTTTGACTAGTCTCCCACCTTTTGCACATCATCAAGATGCATTGCCAGCAAATTCTGCGTAGCCTTTGTCTTGTCTGAATGACTGGATAGCGAAATGAGAGGACCTCCAGAATACGAAAAAATATAAAAAAGAAGCTGAAATATTAAGAAGATCACCGCCTGCTGTCGCGTATACCTTCTATGTTCAACTTTAGACTTTTTTGGTGTAACTTACAAAGTTCGTGCCACTATTATATAAAGCTGGATCTCTTTATTCGGTACAATTCGATAGCACGACACGCTTATGAGAGGCGCTTACTCGAGACTAAAAAAAACAGATTGCAAAAAGAAAAATAAGAAATCACGTCATTGTAAGAAGACTTCAAATCTTCGCTCGATGAACTTCTATGGTGCTAGCCTGCTGCTCTACTGTTTTTAAAATAATTATCGTTGACGTTGTTGATATAATGTTGTACTGTTGCTAACCTCGGAGAGTTGTTATACTCTATTATTATTATTATTATTATTTGAAAAATTATGGCCACGGTTGATTTAGCTTTCTTGTTAATTATCTCCAAGACAAACATATGCATATTGACGTTGTGTTTCTTAAATAAAATAAAGGTGGCAGGCTGACACCGGGTTCACGTTTACATAAAAATAACGATTCGGGAAAAAAGTGAAAGAGGTTCGCTCGTTCGTTCACACAGGTGTTTTTCTAGCGAGTCTTAGCTTTCTTCGTCCGCTGACTTTTTTAGGCTAAATATCGTAAAAATTAATAAAAAATATAAACTGAAAAAAAAATCGACGATAAGTTCTTGCTCGCTGTTATAGTGAACGCGTTCGTGAACGTCTCCTTCGGTATGAATAAACTGCGAACCTAGCACATTTCCAGAATAAAACGTAATCTTTAGATTTACATTACCTGGGCTGTGCAATCGCACAGATTGCCTGCGTATCTTAGATGTTAATTTGTACATTTAGCCAAGCTCTATGGACCAGGAAAACATTGACGATTGGCTTCAAATTCGTTTCTTACGATAATATATTTTTGTTATTGGAAATAATAAAGTGGTTCGTATGTTCCACGAACCGAAAAATTTTTATCATAATACTCTTCGGCGCTTTCGATGAACAAAACAAACGGCGCATTCTTGGATTTTTAACTTCTAATAAGGCACTAAAATTACAAATTGCCAGTAAAAAAAATACATTGAGCCCTATTGTTAAGTAACGGTATATCTTAACTGTAGTAGCTCTCTTTTCAGAAGTTATTTTTAGAGATCAAATAAATATCAGAAAAATTTTAACGAATGCATACATTTTGCTTCACGTATCTTTGGCTCTTAACGGTGCCGTTACATTTTATACACGTAAAAAATATATATATTATGATATCCTACTAAGGTACTTAAAATCGTGAAATCACCGCAAGATATTCTGTTAATATATCGATAAAAATTAAGGCCACATTTTCATTCAGTCGATTCCCTAATACTATCTATAATCGTGGCAGTGATGTGTTAGTTAAAAACATACAAAATTCGTCATACAAGTAAAATTAATATTATTTTAAATGAATCAATCGCTTTGTTTTATTTCAATAGAAAGTGATTATCAATCGATTTATAAACAGTATTTCTCATCCCTATTAATTTCGTTTTCTTCATAAAGCATTTTTTTTTTAAGTCAGTTAAATTTATTCCATAAAATCTATAGAGTTATAATTGTGTCATTATTATTTAAAACCAACAACAATCATTTGTATTTTGCTTTAAAAAAAGTACTGTGTGTGATACAGAAAAAAAACTGCATTTTTAAATGTTTGATATTCACGTTCTATTAAAAATAATTAAACATCTAATTTAGCAAGAAAAATAGCAACTATCTTAAGGTATGAGGCGGACAAGTGTTTCGTTGCACCGGTTGATGGATTCTTTGCATTGGGTTGTTCGGCTGGTTTTGATCGTTTTGAGTATTCAAGTTGACTGGTGTTTGTTGCTGCTGTTGTTGCTGCTCGTTTGCGGCACTCGCTTCTACCCTTTTACGGAACTTGGTCGAATACTTGTAAAAGTCCGACATTTCGAAAGGCTTCGTCACCTCCCGATATGGCTGATACTTACCGGGTTGCACTACTGTGTGATTCGTAGGTGAATTCAACGGAATAATGGACTCGTTACCATTTTCTTGAGATCCTAATAAAAGTATCGTCAATACAGAATAAGAATCCACAAAGTAGGTGCGCATTTACTTATTATTTTACATACATGTTTTTGGAATTATATCTGAATGTCGCCAAAAATTAATTTTCCACATTAGCTTTATTTTAAATATTTCTGTTTCCATTTTAAGTTGTTAAAAAACTAAACTGCTATAATAAATAGTTAAGTTTAAAATATTAAAATCAAGAGTTTCTCAATTATTTACTTTTGCTACTTTTAATAAAGTGTAATGCTTGCAAAGGTTCCAAGTGATATGTATCATCAGTGATTCTGTGTATACTAAAAAATTGTTAGCGGCTGTTTCATTTACGTACAGCAGCAAGAATTATGCGCAACAAAGTGAAAAAAATAATCGAATAAAAACAAAAAAAAATTAAATTTCTTATTAATTAATATATCATTATTCATTTAATTATGCTTTAAGATTGTATTACGTACTTTCTAAAAGATTGAACACGCAACTTTAGAAAGAATACTATTTTCGTACTAATTTTACTTTAAGTTTTTATTCTTACTTATAAATTAATTTGCTCATATTACGCGCTCTTAAATATTTAAGATTTTTACAACTAATGTGCCATTGAAGTCTTATTTCTTATTACGTTACTGATATACATAGAAAATATTTATTTTGTAATAATTATTAAAATCATTTTAATTTGTATCGTTTAGTATTTTTAAGTGAAATCTTGTGAGAAACCTGCGACATTGTGTCATTACAAAATATATTGTACACGCTCAAAAAATATTAGAATCAAGTCCAATAAAAGAAAATTGATTTTAAAACGTAGTGGAAAAATACCCTACATCATTCTTCGAAATACTAGGACTAATTTAAAAAAGAATTAAAAGATAGTCTCACCTGGCGAGGGCTTGGATTCCGCAGGTATTTCCAGCACTCGGCTCTCGACGTACCGATTCTGCGTAACCGGTAGTCTATGCACCTGCTGCTGTTCTTCGATTTGCGGCTGCGGTTGTGGTACTAGCTGTTCCCTGGCTCTCCTGTTTGACGGGATGGAGTTGCTGCGCACGGGCATACGTTCTTTCGTCGGTGGTCCAATCAACGGATTGTGCTGAGAGGCGCGTCTTATCGCTCGCTGCTGCTGCTGGTGCTGCTGATGTTGTTGAAGTTGATGCTGTTGCTGAACATTAACCAGGGGTCCACTCCCAGCAGCTGAATTGGAATCGAGAGACGTTTCGTACCATTCTTTCTCTTTAGGCTTAGCTGGAAGAGTACCGTGACTGTTGCTATCCGCGGATTCACGTCCCTCTAGCGAAGGGGAACAACCATCACGAGGTGTGCCTGGCGGCTGCCAGGTTTCCACGCTGCCCAGGGATTGAGTACGTAAGAGTATACGATTGCTCGGTGGCTTATTCACGTCTGGACTATGCAGCTGTGGTGGCTTTAAAAAATGAAAAATATCAGTATATTTTAGTTATCTTATTAGATTCATCATATGGTTCAATATTGATACAGGAATAAACTAATGATTCACAGTAATTGTTTGTACATCAAACTATTTCTCGCAAACGGTAGATTTTTAAGATTTAGTATCGCTACAATGAATAAAGTAAAAATATGAAGAGTTTTTGTTTAATAATTTTAAAATAAAGGAAATAATTATTAGAATATTTTGAAATCAAATTCATAATTGTGTATAATTTACATACCTACTCAATAAAAATTCTCACGATAAGAATATTTTTATTAGTTTCCTTTTTTACTTTTTTCTTTTTAATAACTCATAAAATAATACCGCTGTTGAAATCATTCAAAATACCGTATACGAAACGCACCTGTAACGGATACGGCCTCGAATGCGGTATTGCCGCATTCTTGCTGCTTATGGCAACGGTGTGATATCTGGATTGCGTATCGACATTGGGCGGATGATGTGCGACGGTCTGCTTTCGACGATCGAGACTACCAAATCTGTCAGAGATTTGCTCCTCCGAGCACCAGACTATCTCATCGTCGAGGCGCATCCAGTAGCCCGGTGGAATATAGGCATCAACCGCCGATTTACTGCTCTTGTGTTCAGGACTGATTGTCGCATTGTCTAAGCAATCCCTTTGTCGCAGAATTGGCGGTGGCTGCGATTTGCCTGCTTAAGACAATACAAATATGGAATGTATGGCAAATTTTATGGAAATATAAAGCAATATCTCATTTGTTAAGATTTATCAAAACCTGCAGATTTTATCGTTCAACTCTTAATGCATATTATTTAGAATTGAGAGATTAATAAAAATAGTAATTTCGTTTCTAGTTATTTACTTTAGTACTGTTAGTATAGAGATCTTTGTTTAGAAAATAAGAATATAATAAACTTTGATATACCATGGTTATAGTGAATTTGCATGTCGTGAGCGTCATATCGTGGAACATTAAAATCAGTTTCGTGGTAGGAAACCTGAGCCGATCTCCGATGGGCCTCATTATCGTGATACCTCTGGTCCACATATTGCTGACTACGTAAGATCTCTTCGCTCTCTTGCTTTCTTAATTTCATCTGTCTGTAATGCATTTGCCTTTCTTCCTCGGTGTAAGTGTTGGGTACCGGCCGATGGACTCGCTCCGGCAAGTTAAGTGGACTTATACTATTACTACTGTTTCCACCCTGGGAGTAGGCACGACTTCGGAAGTGGTCAGGTGCTACATAAACGTTATTGTTAACGTTGTGATCGTGTTCGGGAAATTTGGGATTACTGCGCCGATGATCAACCGGACTAGGTGCATGATAGGTTGAACGATTTTGATTGGAGTTACCACTGGAGCCTGACTGTGAATAGCCATGGCCAATGAGATCTTGGAAATCATAACTGGAGTATGAATTGTAGTTGTGTTCGGGTCCTAGAGGACTCAGACTTATGCCACCTTCCTGAAGGAAACCTCGAGACTCGACTTTTGGACTCAGATCTTTACCTTAAAAAACACAATGTATTAAACAACTGATAATTTAAATAACCTTTTAGAAGATTACTTTATCTATAATTGCATTTAATATATATTCTGTAGATAATGTTTGAAAGTCATTAATTATGAATGCAATAATTTAAAAAAGTTACCTGAATTATCTAATGGAGGTCGAGGTTTCTTCATTCTATGTTTTGCAGTTGTTTGTAGACGTGAATGTGAACTATGAAGTGGAATATGAGCAGATTGCATTTGCCTTGGTGCACCGCCATGGCTTTGCCTTAGAAAATTAAGTTGAGCATTGAGCTCTTGCAGCCTTCTTTGACTTTGTTGATATATTGAGCGATTTTTGCGTCTTACAGCTTTATTTTCAGTAGCATCATTTAAAATACGAAGAGCATCCTCTGCTGTGTTAATTTGAGTCTGCCGTTCTACTTCCAAAGCTGATTCCTCCTTTAAAATAAAAAAGAATAAGAAATAATAACAAATAGTGTAAATACTGATGATTTATGATAAAAAAAATCGTACAGCTTCACTAGTTTTCAGTTTATTGATTAAATTTGGAGGGTAGTTGAATCTTGGATTAACTCTTTTTCTAAAATTTGGTGGACTTTCTCCAGGTTCTAAAGGAATTTCCGGAGGCAATATTCCAGTCAATTCTGCTTCTTCAATACAAAGATTTTTTAGTTCATTATTTTTTTGGGCAAGTTTGTCTTGTAGAGCCTCACGACGTTGACGTAGCCACTGTAGCCTGCTAGACAGGGACTCGTCTGATGCTGGCCCAGACACGCCCTCTGTACCTGCCATCACTACAAGTAACATTATACATTATCAGTGAAATAATAACGACTCTTTGTCATCATTGAAAGATAAACAACATCAAAAATACAAAATTTATACTATCAGTATTATAAAGCATAGAATTGATTGTACATATGAAAAAGTATTTTTTATCAAACACAATTTCAAGATTTTGATTTTTAAGATTAAAATAATAAATCTTGTATAACACATGAGTTTTAATTAAAACACTGTTCAACATTCTTACCCATATTCTTGGCTTGATTGGTCGATTTCTTTGTTTATCCTTTTGATTTCAATAACAATTTTGTTATTTGCTATAATTCATTTTGTCTTTACAAAATGAGCTCAACAATTTATAATTATGTAATTGAAAATACATATATAATAAAATATTTCTCATCATTTGAAAAATGTTTGTACCCTGTACAATCGTTAGATTCAATCTTTCACTATTTTTGTAGTATTACAAAAATATCTTACAATACTGGTATAAAATACATTGTGCATTCAATAAAATGCAAATAAATAAGAGTTGCTCCAAAATTCTTCTATATACTATTCTTGATTAATATAAAGGTTATGTTTCACTGGCAACTACAAAAGGCACATCTTTAATCTTACAGACGACGAATACTTTTACGTAACACAATCAAATTAGCACTGGGATGACGTTTATCTCTGTTATAATAATTGTCATCAGATTAAACACAAAATAAAAAAATAATAAAATAAAAGAACCATAAGTACATAGAAGTCAGGATTGTCTTGCTAATTCGTACCTCGTGAGTCTTCCAGCCATAATAAAAATTGCACAGAGTAAAATAACGACGAGGATAGAAAGGATTATCGTGGCATCGATCATTATCGATCGATAAACGGATAAAGATAAGATCCTTCGCGGAAAACAAACTTGCGACATTGGGACCGAATTCGAGTGCACGATCACACCAACGCCGCGGAGGCGTGAGAAGAGGCTTTAGAGAAAAAGCCTGTTGCAGCAGTAGCATTGACTTCGTATCTCGCGATCACTTTGGTCGGGAACTCGCGTGCACTCAAGATCTCTTCATCTTTTCATCTATTCGTTTCTTCTTATCGTAGTTCAAACACTGTGCGACGTGCAAGTAGCGCATGTTTTGCGTTTTAATACTTTTTATTTTGGCTATAGGTATCCGTGTCTCCGTGATTGTCGTGATTACATGTCATAACAAACGATAGACATGCCGACTACCGTACCGCCTATACCTATACTAGATGTATAGTAATAAAGCAACTTTTTTGAGTACCACCCATCAAAGAAAAGTCTCTATGAGTCATTTAGGCACATCTTTTTCCTTATATTACACAAGTTATAGAGAAAATTAACATACTTAGTCCAGTTCAAAATTTACTTCAAATGCTTTAAATTAATAGTTAACATATAAGAATAACATAAATAATTTTTTTTTTCTATTACACATTATAATTAAATGTAAATATATTAAATATAATTATATAGTATAGAGAATTTCAAAGAACATGGTATATTTGGTACATGCTTACAAGTACAATTGACAATGGAATTACTTTCTTTGGTAGACAGCAGATGGCAGATACTTCCTGATGTTGAATACTTGAACATGTGACGTATATACGCCGCGCTTCCACGCGATTATCTATATGCACCTGCAGGGAGCCCGCAACCCGTCTGTTATATAGTTTTAAACGGTACATCTTTCTTTTAAGTATAACTGAAAAGATCGAATCTACTTTGCAGGCTTCCTTCTTTATTCTTATATTTTTCTTTTTGTGTTAGAATTGATAGAAAGCCACTAATATAATAATGCATGTTATTATCTTTCTCAAACGACTAAAACTTTTTACACAGTTTCCATCATATTAAAATTTTAAGCTTCCAATTAATTTCCCGAAATACTTAATCGACATGATATCATTCGACATTGATAATATTTAAATTATTTTACATTTTCTTCAGATCAACAATCTACTACTTGTACTAGTTGTTATACTCAAGAGCTAATTTTGTAAATTAGAATTAACTTTAATCGCAACTTATTTCGTAACATTTTTATAGTGAAATTGCCTCATTACTAAATTTAAAATTTATAATCTCATCTTCTATTTGTAAATATACTTTAAACCCTTACTCTGTTGAGTTTTAAGTTTTATTCTATATCGTTATTAGTTATACCTGCATATTATTATGTAAAATGACCGATGCCCGTATAATGCTTAATATAAATAAGTAAATAAATACGTAAATAAATGTGTATGATAACATCGATAAAATAAATTTCTTCAATACCAATGAGCTGATCGCATCTATATATATATATATATATATAT